>CAJUWN010000217.1:0-47846 GCA_910589765.1 Avena atlantica | reverse complement strand
GCGTGTGTGCTATTTGGTGTGAGGAGTGAGGTGAGAGAGAGAGGAGTGGGACAAGTGGCAGAGTGTAGTGGAGGAGGGAGGGAGAGAGGTGATGGCGTTTCGGGATTTGGTCCGGTGATGTGGCTGGGGTGTGTGGGTTAGAGTTTTAGGTAGCTGAAGGATTAATAGGGGTGTTAGGTGTGACCGTTTTAAAAACCTGGGGTGGTCGTTCGGGTCGAAACGGCCCGTTCGACTGCCCCCGCTAAAAATAATCAAATTTTATTTATTTTAAAACACGGCTTTCGCAACCCGCGATAGCCGACAACAAAAAAATTCCGGAGACCCGGTGTCGGTTGTTTGAATAAGATGGGGCGTTTAAAAACAAATCGGGCTTTGCGAAAATGTTTTAAGCAAACAATGCATGAGGATGACGATGCAATGCACAAATTCAACGCGATTTTCTAGTAGTGGTTTGCGGGATGCCACACAACGACATGGGCACAAGCGTGGGGCTTGCTCGGGGTCCCATATTGCAATGCCAATCTGGGTAAGTTGTGGGTCCGACGCTCACGTAGATAAGCTGTGGGTCCCACACTGATCTGGATAAGTGGAGAGAGGTGTCCAATATGGGACCCAACTGAACGCGGCTCCACTTGTCAGCATGTAATGGCAAGGCTGACGGATAGCGAGTTTCAGACCGTGTGAGAGTTTCGGAGAAGGATCTGGGAAAAAGTGAGGAAAAGTTAAGAGGGTGAGGAAAAGTGAGTACAACTAACAAACCAGGGGCACGAAAATAGAAATCCCATATATATATATATGTGTGTGTGTGTGCAAAAAAATGCGTTATATCTCTCCTTCACCAACTCCCACCATACATCCCTACCGCATATGGGACCCCACACTAGCTGAGGAATGTCTCCCTCGTCTACAACATGGTGTCACTCGCTAACACTAGAATTGTTACTCTTGATTTAATACCAATTATTAAACTTCACGGAGTAACCGGAACTTACTGAAAGTTTGCAATAGGACTTTTAAACTTTAGATTAACACTTCAAAACAATACGATACCAGTTCGTAAAGTAATTAACCAGAATTCTATAGTTGTATTATCTCAATTATAACTAAGAGCAAGGTGGTAAACGGATGCCAGTGACTACAATAACTATGCAAATTCACTTTGATTTAATTTATGATAAATATTGTTCAACTTTTAATCATATTGCTATTGAACTCCCACTCAAAATAATATCCCTCACATTGTTTTAGTGATCACATGAACCAAATTCACTACACCAAGTCCGATCATCACTTAACATGATATAGTTTCAAAGGCGAACAATCATCATGTTAATCATATCATCTATATGACTCATGCTTTACCTTTCGGTATTCCGTGTTCCGAGACCATGTATGTACATGCTAGGATCATCAAGATCAAACCTTAGCTTCCGCATAAGAAAATATGGCTTGCTCCCATTGTATACACTCGTAGAATGTAACACACCCGATCATCACGTGGTGCTTCGAAACAACGAGCTTTGGCAATAGTGCTTACTAAGGATGAACACTTTATAACTTGATATTTTGTGAGAGGGATCATCTTATAATGCTACCCTCGCGACCTAAGCAATAAAATATGCATAAAACGATTAACATCACATGCAATTCATAATATCTGATATAATATGGCCTTTCTTATTGTGCTTCCGATATCCATCTTCAAGCACAAACATGATCTCCATCATCACTGGCATGGCTTCAAGGTCAATGGAGCCGCTCCATGGTTATCGTCCACCAACATCAACTATTACAACTACTTTGAATAATAGACACGCGGGTCTAGACGAAATTAAAAGACAACCATATGGCTCCTGCCGGTTGCCGACTTACAATAAGGAACATTGCATACATCATATATAATCACAATCATGGTCATATCACATCACATGACACCCCTGCAAAACAAAGTTAGACGCCTCTAATTTTCTTTGCATGTTTTAATTCGTTTGGGGCTTTCATCAAGTGTCGTTCTAACTTACGAACAAGAACCACAACATTGATACTAGTATTGTCAATCACCCATTGTAAATTGAATCTTTACTATGTTGGGAGAAACAGGCACCCGCAAAGCCACTTATGCAATACAAGTTGCATGTCAAGCGTGGAGCAAGTCTCATGAACGATGCATTGTAAGGTTAGCACGGGCCGCTTCATCCCACCATCCCGCAAGATGCAAAGTACACAAGAAGCAATCGACAACAAAAGCATCAACGCCCACAATGACCATTGTGTTCTACTCGTGCAACATATATACATATAGACACGGCTCTGATACCACTCTAGTGGTTCGTAGCATGGAAAACAAAAAAATTCTATCGCGTGCACACTTACAAGCCAATATCTATCTACTAGATTGTAGTAACAAGTCGATTAGAGTACTCACCCTCGAATATTCGAAAGCGGTTAACGAGAGAAGATTCTCATGGGTGATGTAGTCGTACACTTGCCGATCTCAAGGTCGCGTAGACGATCCTTCCGGCGTTGTGTTCCGGCAGTGGTTACGCAGTCGGTCACACGTTCGGTACTCGATGAAGACCTTCCTCTCCCTTGTTCCAGCAGGTAGTGGAGGTTGTAGTTCTCCCCTCGCGATTACGGCAGCACGACGGCGTGGTGTCGGAAGTAGAGGGAAAATCCTGCAGGGCTTTGCCTAAGACGGAGCAGGTTATGGTGGATCTAGGGTTTCCGGCGATCTAGAGTTTAGAGGGCCAGAGAGGAGGAGGCGTGACCGACGTTCGCGCGGCGGCAGCTGGCGGCGGCGGCGCGCCTACGTGAGGAGGGGCTGGTGTTGTGTGGCCTTGTGGCACCCCCTCCCCTCTATTTATGAGAGGGAGGGCAGCTTGGGAGAGGGGAGTTTGAATCATTCCCCAACTTCGTCTCCTTGTTGGCTTATGGTGGAGGGAAAGAGGGATTCTTTCCTTCCTCCACGAGGACACATTGTCCTAGTTTGACTTTTCAAACTTGCCTTTTGACTTTCAATTTGGAGCTTGATTTCTTTCTTGGTAATGCCCAACAAAGTGACCTAGGACATGATCCAATCATTCCACTTATCCACGACACATTCATGTTCCCTCCCCCTTCCGGTCCGGTGAACCTTCTAGACCCTTATAGAACCTCTCCGATGAAATCATCGGAATCATTCCCGAACTCCGGAATTGGACTTTCCTGATATGAATCTTATTCTGCGAACCATTTCGGATCTCCTCGTGATATCTCGGATCCCATCCAAGACTCCGAAAAAAATTCGGTCTCCCTACTTACATTCCATATCTACTAAACAACATCGAATCCTTATGTGTGTCTCCCTATGGTTCGTGAATTACGCGGACATGACCGAGACACTTCTCCGATCAATAACCAAAAGAGGAATCTCGAAATTCATATGGCTCCCACATATTTCTATGATTACTTTGCGATCGAATGAACCACTTACATACGATACCAATTTCCCTTTGTCTCGTGATAGTTTACTTATCTGAGGTTTCATCGTCGGTATCTCTACATACCTAGTTCAACCTCGTTACCGATAAGTACTCTTTTCTCGTTCCTGTGATATGTGATCCCTTGTGAGCTAGTCACTTGCTTGCAAGCTAATTGGATGACATTCCACCGAGAGGGCCCAGAGTATATCTATACGTCATATGGATGGACAAATCCCACTCTTGATCCATGTGCCTCAACACATACTTTCCAAACACTCAATGCCACCTTTATAGCCACCCAGTTACGGTATGGTGTTTGATGTCATCAAAGCATCCATCCGGTGATGGTGATTAGCATGATCTCATGGTCGAAGGATTTAGGTTACTATGTATCTGAAAGCTTATAGCAACTGAACTATATTAAATGACTTGATCTTTATGTTATGCTTAACTATAGGAGTATGTCCATCACACCATTCTCCTAATAATATGATCTTGTTGTTAATAACGTATCAATGTTCATAATCAGGAAACCATGATCATATATTAACCAATAAGCTAGTTTAACAAGAGGCTTTACTAAGGACTCTTTTTATGTTTACAAATCACACAAGTATTAATATTTCCGGTTAATACAATTATAGCATGGTATGTAAACATTTATCATAAGCATGAAGATATGATAATAACCTCTTTATTATTGCCTCTTGGGCATATCTCCAACAAATGCTAGCTAGAGTTATGACTTTGTGTACTTTGATAACAAAATTACTCCACTTTACTACTTTCTTAGCTGATGTTTATTTTATACTCTACTCCCTCCATCCCTCCAAATAAGGCCTCCTTATTTTGCATGTTTTTCCATTGACCAAAAATTACTCTAAATATATGAATAATGCTGGTATAAAACTAGCATTGTTTAAAAGTGTTTTTAATATGAATCCAATAGTACTAATTATGAACAATATAATCAAAATATCGTTGCACATTTTTCGGTCAACGAATAATGTATTTCACAATTATTGACAGCTAGTAGAGACAGTATTTGACCACGTGCATATTTTTGCAGTGTTCGGGCAAGAAGCTCAAGCTTTGAGAGACTCATCATCGAAGAAGATAGGAGAGCTCTATACAATATGGATGGAGGGGCGAGCCAGGAACACCCGCGTTGAGAACACCTGCGACGAGTTCTGCAAGATGATGTTAATACCGGGTGGGTTAGACGTGCGGAGCATACACATTACCTTTTTGCCAACGTTTGGTGGTGATTATACGGATGTCATCAAGCTGAAGATCTACAAAGCCTGCAGATGGGATGTCGAACTGAGGAAGCAAGATGGCAAGTTTAGCCTTGACGAAGGATGGCTAGATTTTGCCAATGCACATGACTTGAAGGTAGGATACTTTCTGCTTTCAAGCAGCTTGCCACCACATGCTTTAAGGTGATGGTATTTGATCATGATAACTGTGACAAGGTGATCAAATGTGTAGGTTATCACCCATCATTTGATCAATAATTTACTAATATATCGTAGGTGTATTAATGCGTTGATAGTCCGCTTTTACTTATAACTATTCTTTAAAGAGGTTGTCTATAACTATAGCCCTCTAGTGATGCATTGTGTTGGAACAACATGGTACTTGATCATGCTAGGATCCTATCTGTACGTATTTACTATACTATGTTTGCATCAAAACAAACTTTTAGTGTACTGCTCCTAGCAATGGCGGATCCACAGACCGGCATGCCTGCGCTCAGTTGGTTAACTCCACTGAAATACCATAGGAAAACTAAGATAGAAAGAGGAGTTTTGCCGGGAAAACACTCAACTAATCAACTATATCTATATTCTTTGCCCAGGCTTAAATTATGAGCTAGCTTTGCCACTGACGAGTAGTATTGTACCACCTCTATTCTAAATTATGATCCTTTTGAGCAAACTAATTATGCTAGTAGTAGTAGTTCTTGTACAAGTGTACTTCTATTAGGTACTATACGCACTAGTATTTTTTAGAAATATAGGAGCTGTAAATAAACATCATCTGGTCAAATAAGGAAATATTATCTCTAGTCAGCATGCACAGGAGCGTGCCAGCCTCACTACCATTAATAACCCAGGATGTCACATGGTTAATTTAGTGCACGGCAGCGTGCCAACCTATCTTATAATTTAGTGAAGTGTAGCATGCCAGCAAAGCTATATTCATCATTCTGGATGCACCTCTAGAGGGCTTGCAAAAACAAAACTAAAAACCTCATTCAAAGACTAGAGCCATCCCATCTTACCTAACATCGACAAGTTTTAAGAGTGAGATATAACAACTAAATCTCCTTGTGATGATCCTAATGTTAAGATAGGTAACTTCATACTAATTAATTACTTTATATTGGTGACAGACTCAATTTGTTTGGGGAGAGGTGGACCGAAGTTGGGGTAATGTATACCTATTTCCAATGTATGCTGCTGACATAGTGGCCCTACAAGCGATGGAGTGACAAGGAAAGCTTAATATGCAGGAAAGAAAGCACTTCGTATTTTTATGAAACGGCCAGCACTTGGACAAGACGATGCGTTATGCTGTGTATTTTGTATGGAGGTTTGCTACTACTAATCTATTTTGTAGTAATACATATATACTGGTATGTGTTCAGATCAACCGATCGAGTGTAGAATATGCTCTCTATTTCCTTTTGAGTCATGGCCTTGCTACAACTATTAAAAAAACTATTGAATTTCATCATCTGCATTGCTGAATCTGTCATTTCTTTTGGAAATTGTCTATACTGCTGAATCGATCACTTTGAAATGTTGCTGAATCTGTGAAGTGCTGCTGAATATGAACTACGAATCTGCCGATATTTTTCTGGTCTTATTTTGTATTGCCGAATCTGTCAAATCCTACCTACTAAACTATTTTCTATAAATAATAATGATGTACTCGTACTTCTTTAGATCAAGTGTAGTAGTTAGTCTTGCTTTTTTTTGAAACATGGTCTTTGTCTTCATCCAGATGACACTTGGGCATTTTGAGTTGCATCGGGGTCACACAGGCATTTCTATGAGAAGAAGGTACTCAAAGCAGACGCGATCGTCAGTTTTGCATGCTCCAATGGTCGAGTGTGTTTGGAGAAAAGGGCAAACTGATTGGGCGACAAGATTTTAAGAGCTGAAACAAGAACTGGTTTTCTCTATACTGCTATTGTATTTCAGTGTATGTATTGCTGAATTTCTCACTTTGAAATGATGCTGAATTGGTCAAGTGCTGCTGAATGTGAACTATGAATCTGCCGATAATTTTTCTCTCGTTCTGTAATGTAGAGTTTATATAAATATTTGCCAAAAAGAATTATTGATTTCTTTCCCTTCCTTTCCGAGGTCTTTGTTTCGAATCCGGTCGAGCCATAGCAAAATGCATTTTTTATATACGAGGAGAAGAAATCTAGCTTATTCGGCCCCTCTTTAGACCAGAACATTTTAATTTGGCCTTTTAGGGGTCTGTGGACTGCTGACCACATATCAGGAAAATTTGAGAAAGGAGCCCATGTAGAATAGCCTATGAAGTCTAGCCCATCTAGATCAGCCAATGTAGAATAGCCAAACTCTTTTTAATTTGGCCTTTTGGGCATTGCCCGCACCTCTAAATTTTTTTAAAGATACTCTCCCTACAGTTTTCATTTTTTTAGAGCGCCTGCATTTTTTAGTTTAGCTGCTACGAGCACCGCCTTATTATTTGATGGGACATAAAAATGGTTTAAAAAGTCTTTTAAGGAGACAAATCTGTAAGTTATAATAGTGACGTTTAACGATTGTATTATATTAGCTCTTTCTTTCGTAGTGGCAAGGCACCCAGTTCACCGCTGGTGAGGTCTCGAGTTTGAATCCTAGGCAATTTTTGTTAATATAGAGTTATATTTTTTGTACTCTTAGGCTACATCTGGGATCCGGATAAACTGTTGCTGCATCAAGCAAGTTGCCAAGGTCTGGACTGCAGAATAGACCCGAAAAATAGTCCAACATATATACACACATTTAATTCAAATAGAGATTGACTTATGGGACCCAGCAGAGACACGTTTAATTTAGATAGAGGATGACATGTGGGCCCAACATAGACCCATTCCTGCATAGAGAAGTCTGACATGTGGGACCCGGCATACACAAGTTTCCTGTACATAGAGTTCTGACATGTGGGACCCAGCAACATAGTATAGATTAACATTTTCTGTACTCGATAAGGCTGACATCTGGTACCTAGATAAACTGCTGATGCATTGTAGACATGTTTCCCCGCAATTTTTTTTACCGATGTTACCAAGGTCATAACGGTGGACTCAATACGGAAAAACAATCCAACATACACACGTTTCTTGCAAATAGAGGCTGACATCTAGGACCCAGTGTAAACACGTTTCCTGCATAGAGGTTGCGGACATTGGGACCCAGCTATGGACCAAAGTCAGAACAACGAAGGCAGCCGAAAAGAAGTCCATCATAGCATGTTTCATTTATGGAGAGGATGACATGTGGGACGCACCAGATAGACCTTATTATAGGTCTGCATCGAGCAACTTCGCCAGTTTGAATAAGGGAGGCGCGAGTGATAAAAAATCCAACATGCAAATGTTTCTTCTAAATGAGATGCTGATATGTGGGACCCAACAGTGTGACCAACTGGAAGATTCGTCGATCAACGCTATCTAGTTTGCAACAGGGTAGTGGTAGAGAAGAAAATTTATGTGAGGCTGACATAGGGGACCCATCAGCCTGAATAAATGACTAATGCAGTGAGAAACGCTATCATGTTAACACGGAGGCACGAGCCATGGAAAAAAACCCATCATGCACACATTTTTTATAATGTGAGGATGACACGTGGGGCCTAGCTGTGAGATTAATGGTAAATGCATCTACACAGTGGCTGGCATGTGGGACCCATCAGCGAGACCTTATACATGTGCTACATCAAGCAACATTGCCAAGTTCGAAACTGGGAGGCGCAAGCGAGAAAAAAGTCCAACATGAAGACGTTTCTTCTAATGAGATGTTGACATGTGGGACCAAGCTGCATGAACAAACAGAAGATTATCCAAGCTACACTATCAACTTAACACGAAGGCGCGAATGGGGGCAACAAATCCATCATACACACGTTTCTTCTAACGAGAGGATGACATGTGGGCCCAGCTGCGTGATTAAACGGTAGATGCATCTAGTAGCGCAATCAATTTCGGAAGAGGGTATGGGGAGCAGAGGAAAAAATTCCAACATACACACGATTCTTCGAATGAGAGGCTGGCATGTGGGACCCAACTGCGCGATTAATGGCAGGTATATCGAGCAACGTTATCGAGTTCAAATCAGGGAGGCACAAGCGAAGGAAAAAAAATCATCATGCACATGTTTCTTATAATGTAAGGATGACATGTGGGAACTAGCTACATGATAAAACTATAGATGCATCTAGAAACACTATCATGTTTGGAACAGGGTAGTGGGAGCGAAGGAAAAAATCCATCATATACACGATTCTTGTAATGAGATGTTGGCATGTGGGACCTATCATCGTGATTAACGACAGATAGATCGAGGAACGTTATTGAGTTCATATCAGGGAGGCACGAGCCAAGGAAAAACATCCATCATGCACACGTTTCTTCTAGTGTGAGGATGACATGTGGGACCCAGCAACCTGATTAAACGCAGATGCATCGAGCGACGCTATCAAGTTCGGAACAGGGAAGGAAAAGAATTCAATCATACACACAATTTCTCTAATGTGAGGCAGACATGCGGTACCTAGAAGCCTAAATAAACGGAAGAGGCATCGAACAATGTTACCGAGTTCAGATCAAGAAGCGTGACCAAAAAGTTTGGTCCGCTAGAGTCACTGATGTCCGAGACCCACACGCAAAAAAATACTTCGCCGAGTCAACATCTCACGAGGAAGCGGAAATCTTACTTCTGCCATGCGCCCGTCGATCTTCCGCCATGTTTTTAGAGGTTTCCTTGTATTAGAGGGGCGCGAAACCAGAATTTTTTTTGCATTGGCCACGGTCGAGCCAAGATTTTATCACAGAAGATGCGCCTTCTACGATGACCGACAGACCCATTCGTTGCGGAAGGAAACATTTTTTGTATTGAGTACTTCTTATCTTATCTTTATCTTGTGTTATCTCAATACCGTACCACTATATAGTGTATGGCTAACTTCGAATATTGACCATTGTATCAAGACTAGTATGTCATGACCCGGGATCAGGGCTAGAAAAATACCAGATCCTTATCTGACATAAGCCTAACGTATATTCCTAAGCGTGCATGGAATGATCGGTAACATTACAGAACATACAAACCATACATTATTAAGGTAAATTATTAACAGAGTTACAAACCAGTCATACAAGCCAGGGGTCACAGACCCAATATTACAACAAACAACGAAAGTTAACAAGTTGTTCTAAACAACAAATTTATCTTAAGGGCCTAAGAGTGTCACATCCCAAGATTTTCCAAATCTTGTAATGTGAAAAATAAATGAATAAAATAAAACTTTATTGATTTTCAGGGTATGAAGAAACTTTTTGAACCCAATTGGAAACTTTCAAAACCTATTTGGATCAAATAAAATCCTAAAGGGATATAAAAAGATAAATAAACAATAAACTTAAAAATATTTAAAATTACTATTTTTGGATCTTTTAATAAAAGATTTGGTTTTCAAAAGAAAAGGTAGAAAATAATAAGGATTATTTTATATAGCCAAATTAAACCTTGGCCAAGCTTTTGAAATAAAATATTTTGTTTTGATAAAAATAGTAAAGGTTTATTTAAATAAAATAATAAGGATTTAATATCCAATTTTATTAAAGTAAAGGCTTTTCCCATTTTAATTAAACATCAAAAACTTATTAAATTATTTTAAATAAGTTTTCCAAGTATTCTTTATTTTCAAATAAAAACCTACTGATTTGGTTTTATTTTATTTTTCAAATGGAGATTTTAAATAAATCAAATCCTATTTTGATTTAATAATCAGGGTCTATTTATTTAATTATTAATGGACCCTAAAATAAAATTATTATTTTATTTTGGGACATTGGTTTATGTTGTTAAACAGAACCAAAACTCAATACAAGTTTGGAGGAGGTTTGAATTATTTTGAATGTTTTATTTGTTGTTTGAAATTCAAAACAGGAAATTCAAACAGAAAAAGGAAAAAACAATCACAAAGAAAAAAAATATGAATCTGGTCGACCCAACCCAGCAGCCCACTAAGCCCAGCAGCCCGTTTCCCTCTCTCCCCCGAAGCGTTTTTCTCTCACTCACCAGACGACCCGCAGAGCCAATGACAGGTGGACCCAACTCCCCTCTCCTCTCTCTCGCTGGCCAACCGACCCCACCCCTCTGTTCATCGTCTACACCCGCGACCAATTCTTCCCCGCTCCTGCCGTTGATTCCTCCGGTTTAATTCGTCATAACGCTGCGTTTATTCCTCGCTGTGATCAAGCCCATTTAATCGCCTCTGTCTCCTCCCCATTTCCCCTCTCTCACTCCTCTCTCCCGGCCACAGGGCTGCCACGATTTCACGCATGAACCCACTCTGCTCCGACGAGCTGCAGCGCAAATTCCGGCGAAGCCAGACAACCCCATTACCCCTGGAGTACACGAGCTCGCTCCTTACCTTCTGACGCATCACCCTGAGCTTTCCGTTCATCTGCGCGAGCACCGTGAGCTCGGCAACGTCTTCCCCGAGCCAGCGCCGCCGTCTGTCTCCAACTGCGGCGACGTCTCCCCGGTAAACCCGACCACCCCTCTCTTCCCCGTGGACACTATAATGATCACCATGCCCTTGCGAACCTAACGATGCCTCCCTTTTGTCCTAGGGTGCCCTCCATCCTCGCCCTCGACGACCTCCAGAGCACGCCCGACGCCGTGTGGACTCCGGTGAGCAATCCACGTCGGACCAGAGCGCCCCTCGACAAACTGACCACACGTTGAGCATCAGCACGACGCCACGAACACTGTGAGTATCTCCCCAGCCACTCTTGCCTCATGTATCGCCGGCAACACCACCGCCAGGCCGCTCCGCCGCCAGACGCCGCCGCCGGTGCCGCCAGTTCTTGGCAGGAAGCTGTGAGCCGTCTGATTTTGATCCGAGCGCTGCGATAGTTTCATTTAGCGAATCGGTATGGAGCGTTCTGTGCCTCTCGATCTGTTTTAATCTGACGCTCCACAGAGCTCAATCCTCGCGAAAAGTTTTTGGCCAATCAAAACATTCCACGTGGCCTCTGTTTGATTTAGAAAACCAGAAAACTTTCTATTAGATGTCTATTTTGTAAATTCCATAACTTTTGTTCCACACGTCCAAATTTTGCAAACTTTATATCAATGGAATCAGTGGAACAAGCCCTAGCCAACCATGCCATTTGTTTAGTAAAAAGTCTCTGGTAAAATGTTTGTTTTTGCAGAAACATTTGTATGCTTGTTTAGATTATAAAAATTGTTCAAAAATGATTTTGGGGATAAAATCTTTGGCAATTGTATTGATTTAAACCTACTGACCATAGGAAACACTTGTGGATTCAAAAATGTATTTGGTGAAACAAAAGAATGATTCTTTGATTTAAAACCATTTCTAGTCAAATAAAAATATAGTTTATTTATTAAAAATGGTTTTGGAAGAAAACTTTTGGGAAATGTTGTGTTTCAAACTCTCTGACCCCAAACACCAAGTTTTATAGTTTGAAAACATATTTGTGAACCCTATAGATTAATGCCTTAGTAAAAACATTTCTACACCACATAAAATGATACCTTGTTTTGAAATTGGTTTTTGAAGTGAAATCTTTTGCAAATGACCTTGCCACTTTACAAAATGACCAATAGGTGTTTCCAAATGTTTATGACCCATTAGGAACAACTTTTACAAATAAAGCAATCCTTGGCATGCTTGCATGTATTATCTTGGTTCTATGATTTTGTGTGATGTTTTGCTTGATTGGTAGATTGAGATTGTGCCTTGCTTGATTGAATTGTAGTGACTTGAAGAGTGTGATTGTTGCAAGGACAAGGAGTGAACTTATACCCTCTACCAAAAAGGCAAGTGATGCTTCATACTTTTGTCCCTTTACTTTCACTATGCATTAGTGACTTTTCTAAGTAAAACTTGCATGGAATTTTGCTAAGCGTAAACTATGCTAAGGGAAATCCTAGTAGATGAAACTTTAGTAGAAATTCCTAAGTTAAGATTCCTACTACTATCAAGCTTAGCTTAGCTAGTAGAAAACAAGGGTGGAATATATATTCACACTATGGAAAAATTTCTAAGTCTGAGGACTTGTGTTTTTGGTTTAATAAAACAACTAAGTTAATGAATCACCTGGGTGGAATGGTAATTGCTTGGTGGTTTTTGGTTGAGTGGTTACACAAGGCCAGGGGACTGGTGAACCTTGTGTATCTCACTTGTGGATGGCCACCCAGGAACAAAGAGATTTGAGATGTCAAATGTTGAGAAGCTTCAAGTGCAGCAACTTAGCATTATGGGCTCTGCCTGGATCATAAAGGTTGCTAGAACTTAGCCATTTGGACAGTTGGTGGTAGTGGGATGATAGGTTGGAACGTGTCCATTTGGTCTAAGGAAAGGCTTCTGAAAGATATTGTCTTGGTGAAACCAAGTCTTGTGGGGAAAGTGCACCACCTCTGCAGAGTGTAAAATCTAAGTACTTAGCCATGTCCCTGGTAAAGGACAATTTGAGCATCATGACATGGAAGCTATCAAGAATCTCATCATCCAAATTTCTAAGTTAAAAACTTGTGGTTGAACAAGGGTTAATGGATCTTCAATCTTTGATTGGGAGATGCCCTGGGAAAGATTATTTTGTCAAGCAAAAACTTAGTGTTTTCAAATGATAAGGAAATATCTATTTTTGAGCAAGGCAAGCCTCAACTCCACTTTGCCAAATGCATATAGATGATAGACTCCACTATACTACCATAGTATCACTTGCCAATACAATTCAAATGTATTGACCCTTGTGGCTGTAACTTGTTATGTTCCAGGTTTGATTGATTTTGTGAAGTTGATTGATTAGGATTACAAGTCTACAACCAACATGTCTGCATGTGGCACTTTGAAGATGAAGGGCCCCATGCTTATAGATCTACTGCTGCAATGTAATGTAATAGCCAAATGAGCTATGTAAGATGTAATAAAATTATGTTATTCCTGGTTATAAAATTGTATTATAAACTTTGTTTCTTGATATTACATCTTAATTGTGGATGCTAGCTATTGATCCAGGGACTAGCATTGTAAACACAGGGATCTCTACCTTATTAAAGGTTGGGAACCTTACAGATGGTATCAGAGATTTGTGTTGCCTGTAGGATTTGTAAACCTAGGATTGGACAAAAAACCTTAGAAATATAGGAGTTGTATTTGTTCCAAAACTTATTTACAAACAATCTTGTAAACTCTTTCCTCAACCACTTTGGTTTCAACTCTACATCTCTTCTACTTCAACTTGATGGAAAAACCTACCCCATGGCCAAAGACTTCACCATGTGCTAAGGACTCCTTCAACTCTAATGACTTCAACTTCTTCAACTCTAATGACTTCAACATCTTCAGCATTTTCACCAAGGACCCAAAACTTGGATATCACTAAGGACTACAAGTGAGACAAAGAATCTTGCTCAAGACTTGAAGACTAAGGAAACACAACTTAGAAAGAACCTTCATCACCTTTGAAGTTTTGTGACCAAGAGTTTTTCCCAAGGAAACCATGATCTCAAGCAAGAAGAATCAACCAAGAAAGTTGGAAAGATCACAAGTGAACCATATAGATGGACCACCATATTTAGTTTAAGTCAAACCCACCAACTTATGTGGTGTAACAAAAATATTTTTGGTTGCCTAAAAATATGCTTGAAACTTGTTGTTTGAGTGGAATGTTTGCTTGTGATTGCTTGCACATTGCTTGAGTGAATTGTGATGTGTGTGATTAGAATTATTTTCTTAGAAATATTTTTGCCTATTCTAATCCCAATCCAACCCACACAGATGACTTCTCCAAGAAACTCCAACATCAAGGATAGTGACAACAACAACCAAGAGGACAACATGAGAGAACTCATAGTAACTCAAACCCAATTGAGCCAATAGACAACTCAGCTTTTAACCAACAACAATGGACTAGACCCTGCCATACAAAGGATTTTGAAACTTCAATCCCAATTGTTACAAGGATTGGTTACTCAAATGATCAACATGGGAGAAACCTTTTCCCAAAGAGCTAATGACAACAAGGATGACAAAGATGTTATTCTAGAAGGAACCCAAGCATGCAATATTTGTATAGACAAGGATCATACATGCAAGGAGCATGAAGATCAATGCCCCAAGAAGAGAGAAAGATTTCCCACCTTTGAGGTGAGATATGAAGAGCATGAACTAGAAGAAATCCTAGCTTTGGAGAGACCCAAGAAGAAGAAGAAATGCCCCAACCCTAACAAGAAGGATATTACTCAAGTGCAATGTTACAATTGCAAAGAGATGGGACACTATGCCAGTGAATGCCCAGAAAGAAGAAGAACCAAGAAGACAAACAAAAGCTAGTGAAACCCAAGATAAGGAAGGATTTTAGCCAAGTGATGTGCAACCACTGCAAAGAGTTAGGACATTATACATCATATTGTCCAGAGAAGCCACCTCAAGACCTCAGCCTTATCATATGTTTCAAATGCAAGAACTAGGCCACTATGCAAACTTCTGTCCATGAAAGTTACACCAAGATCCCAAGCAAGCCAAAATGTAATTTAGATGGAAAATTTTTAAGGGTGGTAGTACCCTAGATGCTTTTGAGCCAACTTGTAACCCTAGTCTCCCCAAATCTCGGGACGAGATTTATTTTAAGGGTAGTAGCCTGTCACATCCCAAGATTTTCCAAATCTTGTAATGTGAAAAATAAATGAATAAAATAAAACTTTATTGATTTTCAGGGTAAGAAGAAACTTTTTGAACCCAATTGGAAACTTTCAAAACCTATTTGGATCAAATAAAATCCTAAAGGGATTTAAAAATATAAATAAACAATAAAGTTAAAAATATTTAAAATTACTATTTTTGGATCTTTTAATAAAAGATTTGGTTTTCAAAAGAAAAGGTAGAAAATAATAAGGATTATTTTACATAGCCAAATTAAACCTTGGCCAAGCTTTTGAAATAAAATATTTTGTTTTGATAAAAATAGTAAAGGTTTATTTAAATAAAATAATAAGGATTTAATATCCAATTTTATTAAAGTAAAGGCTTTTCCCATTTTAATTAAACATCAAAAACTTATTAAATTATTTTAAATAAGTTTTCCAAGTATTCTTTATTTTCAAATAAAAACCTACTGATTTGGTTTTATTTTATTTTTCAAATGGAGATTTTAAATAAATCAAATCCTATTTTGATTTAATAATCAGGGTCTATTTATTTAATTATTAATGGACCCTAAAATAAAATTATTATTTTATTTTGGGACTTTGGTTTATGTTGTTAAACAGAACCAAATTCAATACAAGTTTGGAGGAGGTTTGAATTATTTTGAATGTTTGATTTGTTGTTTGAAATTCAAAACAGGAAATTCAAACAGAAAAAGGAAAAAACAATCAGAAAGAAAAAAAATATGAATCTGGTCGACCCAACCCAGCAGCCCACTAGGCCCAGCAGCCCATTTCCCTCTCTCCCCCAAAGCGTTTTTCTCTCACTCACCAGACGACCCGCAGAGCCAATGACAGGTGGACCCAACTCCCCTCTCCTCTCTCTCGCTGACCAACCGACCCCACCCCTCCTGTTCATCGTCTACACCCGCGACCAGTTCTTCCCCGCTCTTGCCGTTGATTCCTCCGGTTTAATTCATCGTAACACTGCGTTTATTCCTCGTTGTGATCAAGTCCATTTAATCGCCTCTGTCTCCTCCCCATTTCCCCTCGCTCACTCCTCTCTCCCGGCCACATGGCTGCCACGATTTCACGCATGAACCCACTCTACTCCGACGAGCTGTAGCGCAAATTCCGGTGAAGCCAGACAACCCCATTACCCCTGGAGCACACGAGCTCGATCCTTACCTTCTGACGCATGACCCTGAGCTTTCCGTTCATCTGCGCGAGCACCGTGAGCTCGGCAACGTCTTCCCCGAGCCAGCGCCGCCGTCTGTCTCCAACTGCGGCGACGTCTCCCCGGTAAACCCGACCACCCCTCTCTTCCCCGTGGACACTATAATGATCACCATGCCCTTGTGAACCTAACGGTGCCTCCCTTTTGTCCTAGGGTGCCCTCCATCCTCGCCCTCGACGACCTCCAGAGCACGCCCGACGCCGTGTGGACTCCGGTGAGCAATCCACGTCGGACCAGAGCGCCCCTCGACAAACTGACTACACGTTGAGCATCAGCACGACGCCACGAACACTGTGAGTATCTCCCCAGCCACTCTTGCCTCCTGTATCACCGGCAACACCACCGCCAGGCCGCTTCGCCGCCAGACGCCGCCGCCAGCGCCGCCAGTTCTTGGAAGGAAGCTGTGAGCCGTCTGATTTTTATCCGAGCGCTGCAATAGTTTCATTTAGCGAATCGGTATGGAGCGTTCTGTGTCGCTCGATCTGTTTTAATCTGACACTCCACTGAGCTCAATCCTCGGGAAACATTTTCGGCCAATCAAAACATTCCACGTGGCCTCTGTTTGATTTAGAAAACCAGAAAACTTTCTATTAGATGTCCATTTTGTAAATTCCATAACTTTTGTTCCACACGTCCAAATTTTGCAAACTTTATATCAATGGAATCAGTGGAACATGAAGGGATTCGCGGCATAGTAAATCAAAATTTTCTACGGATGCGAACAGAGGGAAAGCCAAGATCTAATCTAGGGGATGCAATCAACGAGAGAGATTGGATTAGACTTCATACCCTTGAAGATTCGCACATCGGAACGTTCGTCGGAACGTGGGTGATGTAGTCGTACTCGCTTCTCCTCCTCGCGATCCGATCCGATCTAGCACCACAAGTGGCGGTGCCTCCGTGAGATGCACATGTGCAGCACCTCGACGTCTCCTCCTTCCTTGGACCAGCAAGTATGGTGGAGAGATAGATTGGATCTACAACACGACGGCGTGGTGCATATGGTGGAGAATTTCTGCAGCAGGGCTTCGCCTACAAACAGTCGGGAGGGAGAGAGGAAGGGCAGCAGGGCAACTAGGGTTTGGAGGCAAGGTGTAGGGGGGAGGGGGCGCACCAGCCCTCTATATATAGAGGGGGGCGGCCAGCCCTTGCCCCTCCTCCAAGCCTTGGGCCGGCGGCCAAGGGAGAGAGAAGTGGGGGGCAAGGACTCTCCCCCTTCTAGAAACCCTATCTCTAGTTTAAACGAGTTTAAACTCTATAGGATCGGCTGGGCCCTATGGGGCCTTGTGCCCCTGGCCCAAAGTGTCCAGGACACTCCCTCATAGGCCCATGCCCCCTCCCGGAAGGTGGGGCCACGTTGGTCCCCTTATGGAAGGTTCTAGAAGCTTCTGGTACAATACCGATTAACCCGGAACAATTCCGAACTCCAAAAACTGCACTGCCTTATATGAATCCTATTCTCCGGACCACTCCGGAACCTCTCGTGATGTCCTGGATCCCATCCGAGACTCCGAACAAAAACTCATAAACCAATTATCCAATCTATCCTAGCGTCGAGACACGTTAAGTGTGTGACCCTGGGGGTTCGAGAATATGCAGACATGATCTTCTATCAATAATCAACAGCAGGGTCTGGGCACCCATATTGACTCCTACACATTCATCGATGATCATATCGGATGAACCACGATGCCAGGATTCAATCAATCCCATATATATATTCCCTTCGTCTCGCGATATTTTACTTGCCCGAGATTCGATCGTCGGTACCGTCATACCTAGTTCAATCTCGTTCACAGCAAGTACTTTACTCGTTCCGTAATCCGATATCACTTTGTGATTAACTCCTTAACCACATGCTTGCAAGCGGTGTTGATATCGATTACCGAGTGGGCCCGAAGTATATCTCTCCGACTTGGGAGGGACAAATCCCATCTCGATACATACAACCCAATAGATACTTTCCGATCACCTGAGAGACACCTTTATGATCACCCTCTCATAGGATGACGTTTGATGACCTCAAAGCTTTCTTCCGATACCAGGGAGTTGTATTATCTCATGGTCTAAGGAATACAATATTTGACATATGAAAAGCTTCACAAAGATGAACACGATGATACAATCTAATTGCTTCACTTAGTTTGGGTCTGTCCATCATATCATTCTCCAATGTTATGATCTCATTATCAATTGACAACTCATGTCTATGGTTAGGAAACCTTAACCATCATTGATCAATGAGCTAGTCCATAGAGGCGTACTAGGGACACGGTGTTGTTCACACACCACACAAGTATTAAAGTTTCCGCTTAATACAATTCTAGCATGGAATATAAACTTTATCATGAACAAGAATTATAATAATAACATCTTTATTATTGCCTCTAGGGCATAATTCCAACAGTCTCCCACATGCACTAGAGTCAATAATCTAGTTTACATTTGGCAACAATCTCACACCCATGGCACTGAGGTGCTGATCATGTTTTACACGTGGAAGAGGTTTAGTCAATGGATCTGCGACATTCAGATCTGTATGTACTTTGCTAATCTTCAGATCTCCATCTGCAATATAATCTCGGATTATATGAAACTTGCGGTTGATATGCTTGGTCTTTGGATGATATCTTGGTTCCTTAGCGAGTGCTATGGCGCCAGTGTTGTCACACAATATCTCCAGTGGGTCCAATGCACTTGGAACCACGCCAAGCTCAGTGATGAAGTTTCTGATCCAAACTCCTTCACTTGACGCTTCTGCAGCAGCCATGTATTCCGCTTCCACTGTAGATCCCGCGATCACGCTTTGCTTGCAGCTTCTCCAGCTCACAGCTCCTCCATTCAAAATATAAACGTATCTTGTCTGAGATTTGGAATCATCCTTGTTGGTGTCAAAACTAGCATCGACGTAACCTTTTACGACAAGATGTTCATCACCCCCATAGACTAAGAACATTTCTTTAGTCCTATTTAGGTACTTTAGGATGTTCTTCACGGTTGTCCAGTGTTCCACTCCTGGATCACTTTGATATCTGCTCGTCAAACTAAGAGCATTGGACACATCCGGTCTAGTACACAGCATGGCATACATGATGGAACCTATGGCCGAGGCATAAGGCACTTTGCTCATAGCTTCCCTATCATTTACCGTAGCTGGACACTGAGCCTTGCTCAATATCTTACCTGACAACATAGGCACTGAACCTTTCTTTGCCTTATCCATTCTGAACCTTTTCAGAACTTTGTCTAGGTATGTACTCTGGCTTAAAGCTATCAGACGTCTT
Source organism: Avena atlantica (assembly GCA_910589765.1). Taxonomy (NCBI): domain Eukaryota; kingdom Viridiplantae; phylum Streptophyta; class Magnoliopsida; order Poales; family Poaceae; genus Avena; species Avena atlantica. The sequence goes on along the minus strand of CAJUWN010000217.1, from coordinate 27,934 downwards.
TGTCTATCTCTATAGATTTTGATGCCCAATATATAAGCAGCTTCACCTAGGTCTTTCATTGAAAAACATTTGTTCAAATAACTCTTCACATCGTTAAGCATGTTGATGTCATTTCCAATAATCAATATGTCATCCACATATAGTACCAGAAACGTCACCGAGCTCCCACTCACTTTCTTGTAGATGCAAGCTTCGTAGCAATTTGGAACAAATCCAAAGCTCTTGATCACTTGATCAAAACGAAGTTTCCAACTCCGAGATGCTTGCTTCAGTCCATAAATGGAACGCTGAAGTTTGCATACTTTATCAGCATCCTTAGGATCGACAAAACCTTCGGGTTGCATCATATACAACTCTTCATCAATGTTGCCATTGAGGAACGCAGTCTTGACATCCATCTGCCATATTTCATAATCATGAAACGCAGCAATTGCTAATAAAATCCGAATGGACTTAAACATCGCTACGGGAGAGAAAGTCTCATCGTAGTCAACACCTTGAACTTGTCGAAAACCTTTTGCGACAAGCCGTGCTTTATAGACGGTAACATTACCATTCGCGTCCGTTTTCTTCTTGAAGATCCATTTGCACTCAACGGCCTTTCGGTCGCTAGGAGGGTCCACCAAAGTCCATACTTGGTTTTCGCTCATGGATCCCAATTCGGATTTCATGGCTTCCAGCCATTTCTCAGAGTCTGGGCTCATCATCGCTTCCTCATAGTTCGTAGGTTCACTGTCTTCTACTAACAAGACAGTCAAGACAGGGTTGCCGTACCACTCAGGAGGGGCACGCGACCTTGTCGACCTGCGACGTTCAGTAGCAGCATCGTCCGAAGCTTCATGATCCTTGTCATTAGCTTCCTCTATTGTTGGTGCAGGCGGCACTGGAACAATTTCAGGTGCTGCGCTACTCTCCAATTAAAGAGAAGGTTCAATAACCTCGTCAAGCTCTACTTTCCTCCCACTCACTTCTTTCGAGAGAAACTCCTTCTCAAGAAAGGAACCGTTCTTTGCGACAAACACTTTGCCTTCGGTTATGTGATAGAAGGTATACCCAATAGTTTCCTTAGGGTATCCTATGAAGACGCATTTCTCCGCTTTGGGTTCGAGCTTGTCCGGTATCAACTTCTTGACATAAGCTTCGCATCCCCAAACTTTAAGAAACGATAACTTAGGTTTAGCACCAAACCACAGTTCATACGATGTCGTCTCAATGGATTTAGATGGAGCCCTATTTAAAGTGAATGCAGCGGTTTCTAATGCATAACCCCAAAATGATAACGGCAAATCAGTAAGAGACATCATTGATCGGACCATATCTAATAGGGTTCGATTCCGGCGTTCAGACACACCATTGCGCTGTGGTGTTCCGGGTGGCGTGAGTTGTGAAACGATTCCACTTGCTTTAAGATGCGTGAGAAAATCATAACTCAAATATTCACCTCCACGATCGGATCGTAGAAACTTAATCTTTCTGTTACGATGGTTCTCCACTTCATTCTGAAATTCCTTGAACTTTTCAAATGTTTCAGATTTATGTTTCATTAAATAGATATACCCATATCTACTTAAGTCATCGGTAAAAGTGAGGAAATAGCGATATCCACCGCGCGTCGAAACACTAATCGGTCCGCATACATCGGTATGTATGATTTCCAACAAGTCCGTTGCTCGCTCCATGATACCGGAGAACGGGGTTTTGATCATCTTGCCCATGAGGCATGGTTCGCATGTGTCAAATGATTCAAAATCAAGAGACTCCAAAAGTCCATCAGAATGGAGTTTCTTCATGCGCTTTACACCAATATGACCTAGACGACAGTGCCACAAATAAGTAGTATTATCACTATCTACTTTGCATCTCTTAGCCTCAATGTTATGGATGTGTGTTTCATCCCTTTCGAGATTTAGAAGAAATAAACCATTCACAAGAGGTGCATGACCATAAAAGATGTTACTCATATAAATAGAACAACCATTATTCTCCGATTTAAATGAATAACCGTCTTGCAATAAACACGATCCAAAAATAATGTTCATGCTCAACGCAGGCACATAATAACATTTATTAAGGTTTAAAACTAATCCTGAAGGTAAAACTAAGGAGAGCGTGCCGACGTCCATCACATAAACTCTTGATCCGTTGCCAACGCGCATCGTCACCTCATCCCTCGCAAGCCGCCGTCTATTCCGTAGCTCCTGTTTCGAGTTACAAATATTAGCAACTGAACCGGTATCAAATACCCAGGCACTACAACGAGGGCTAGTAAGGAAAACATCAATAACATGTATATCAAATATACCTTTGATGGTGCCAGCCTTTTTGTCCGCTAAGTACTTCGGAAAGTTGCGCTTCCAGTGACCCTTGTCCTTGCAATAGAAGCACTCAGACCAGACTTGAGCTTCTTCTCAGCAGGAGCATTGCGCTTGCCGCCGCCCTACTTGAAGGGCTTCTTTGCTCCCTTACCTTTCTTAAAGTAGGGCTTGTTGACCATCAACACATGATTATCCTTCTTGATGTCCACCTCCGCAGCCTTCAGCTTTGCGAAGAGCTCGGTGATCGTATCAGTGGAGCCAATCTGATTATGAGTTACTACAAAACTTTTGTAGCTGGGAGGGAGTGATTGCAGAACCCTGTCAATCTTGAGCTCCTCTGGAATCGTGCATTCCAGTTGCTCAAGGCGTTGAGTGTAGCCCGTCATCTTTATGGCGTGCTCACTAACGGAACTCCCTTCCTCCATCTTGCAGTTAAAGAACTTCTCGGAGATCTCATATCTCTCAGAACGGGCCTGAGTCTGAAACATGGTTTTCAGCTCCTCGAGAATCTCAAAGGGCCCGGGATACTCTTCAAAACGATTTTGAAGCTCCGGTTCCATAGCAAACAACATGGTGCTCTTAATCACACCATAATCATCTTTGCGCGACTGATAGACAGCTTTCTCATCAGCCGGCGCAGTTGCAGCAGGGGGGTCACCTAACGCTTTCCCAAGGACATAGTCCTTTTGTCCGCCAGACTGAATGATTCTTAGATTGCGGAACCAATTGGTGAAGTTAGACCCATTGTTTCTAAGCTTTTCCTTCTCAGCAAAAACGTTGAAGTTGGACTTGGCCATGTGATCTACAGTATTTGCAAGTACAATTTAGACTATGTTCATGATAAATAGTTCAACTTAATCAAATTACTAGATGAACTCCCACTAAATTCAACATCCCTCGAGTTGTTTAGTGAACACGATCCAAATTCACCACACCTAATCCGATCATCACGAGAAGAGATGTGGTTTCAATGGTGGACAACAAAGTGTCGATCATATCATTCATATGACTCATGCTTAACCTTTCGGTTCTTGTGTTCCGAGGCCATGTCTGTACATGCTAGGCTCATCCAGCTAGACCCAAGTATTTCTGCGTGTGCAAAACTGGCTTGCACCCGTTGTATGTGAGCGTAGAGTCTATAGCACCCGATCATCACGTGATGCTTGGACACGACGAACTTTCTCAATGGTGTATACTTGGGGAGAACACAATTTTTATCTTGATCTTTAAGTGAGGAATCATCTTATAATACTAGCGTCGCGATCTAAGCATAATAAGATACATAAAAGGATAAACATCACATGCATATAACTTTATGTGACATGGTATAGCCAATCTTCGTGCAATGATCTCCATCTTGTGCGTTCCGGCATGATCTCCATCACTCCACCATGATTGCCTCCACCACGAATAGCAACTACAACTATTGCTAACTACTTAGCGATAAAGTAAAGCTATTACATGGCATATAAGAAGTTGACTCGCAGGTCATACACAATTATAAAGACAACCATATGGCTCCTGCCGGTTGTGTACTCATCGACATGCAAGTCGTGAAACATTACAAAACATGATCATCGCATACAATATACACATCACATCTTGGGCCATACCATATCACAGAAAACACTCCCTGCAAAAACAAGTTAGACGCCTCTACTTTGTTGTTGCATGTTTTACGTGGCTTATGGGAGTAGATGCTAAGAATGATTCTTACCTACGGAAAGCCACAACGGTGATATTATGGTTGCCAAACTCCGGTGTTAATCCCATGACAACTATAGTGAGAGAAACTGACATCCACCAGCCGCATGTGTGGAACAAGCCACACTTCAAGTGCGGAGCCGGTCTCGCGAACGACGTCGCGTAAGGTTGGCCTGGACCGCTTCAATCTCACTATACCGCGTCATAAGAAGAACACAAACAAGAGGCTTGCAACAGAAAACATCAACGCCCGCAACAACCATGTTCCGTTCTACTCGTGAAACACATCTACGCATAGATCTAGCTCTGATACCACTGAAGGGTTTCGCGACATAGTAAATCAAAATTTTCTATGGATGCAAACAGAGGGAAAGCCAAGATCTAATCTAGGGGATGCAAACAACGAGAGAGATTGGATTAGATCTTCATACCCTTGAAGATTCGCACAGCGGAACGTTCGTCGGAACGTGGGTGATGTAGTCGTACTCGCTTCTCCTCCTCGCGATCCGATCCGATCTAGCACCACAAGTGGCGGTGCCTCCGTGAGATGCACACGTGCAGCACCTCGACGTCTCCTCCTTCCTTGGACCAGCAAGTGTGGTGGAGAGATAGATTGGATCTACAACACGACGGCGTGGTGTATATGGTGGAGAATTTCTGCAGCAGGGCTTCGCCTACAAACAGTCGAGAGGGAGAGAGGAAGGTCACCAGGGCAACTAGGGTTTGGAGGCAAGGTGTAGGGGGAAGGGGGCGCACCAGCCCTCTATATATAGAGGGGGGGGGCGGCCAGCCCTTGCCCCTCATCCAAGCCTTGGTCCGGCGGCCAAGGGAGGGAGAAGTGGGGGGCAAGGACTCTCCCCCTTCTAGAAACCCTATCTCTAGTTTAAACGAGTTTAAACTCTATAGGATCGGCTGGGCCCTATGGGGCCTTGTGCCCCTGGCCCAAAGCGGCCAGGACACTCCCTCGTAGGCCCATGCCCCCTCCCGGAAGGTGGGGCCACGTTGGTCCCCTTCCGGAAGGTTCTAGAAGCTTCCGGTACAATACCGATTAATCCGGAACAATTCCGAACTCCAAAAACCGCACTGCCTTATATGAATCTTATTCTCCGGACCACTCCGGAACCTCTCGTGATGTCCCGGATCCCATCCGAGACTCCGAACAAAAACTCATAAACCAATTATCCAATCTATCCTAGCGTCGAGACACGTTAAGTGTGTGACCCTGCGGGTTCGAGAATATGCAGACATGATCTTCTATCAATAATCAACAGCGGGGTCTGGGCACCCATATTGACTCCCACGCATTCATCGATGATCATATCGGATGAACCACGATGCCAGGATGCAATCAATCCCATATATATATTCCCTTCGTCTCGCGTTATTTTACTTGCCCGAGATTCGATCGTCGGTACCGTCATACCTAGTTCAATCTCGTTCACAGCAAGTACTTTACTCGTTCCGTAATCCGATATCACTTTGTGATTAACTCCTTAACCACATGCTTGCAAGAGGTGTTGATATCGATTACCGAGTGGGCCCGAAGTATATCTCTCCGACTTGGGAGGGAAAAATCCCATCTCGATACATACAACCCAACAGATACTTTCCGATCACCTGAGAGACACCTTTATGATCACCCTCTCATAGGATGACGTTTGATGACCTCAAAGCTTTCTTCCGATAGCAGGGAGTTGTATTATCTCATGGTCTAAGGAATACAATATTTGACATAGGAAAAGCTTCGCAAAGATGAACACGGTGATACGATCTAATTGCTTCACTTAGTTTGGGTATGTCCATCATATCATTCTCCAATGTTATGATCTCATGATCAATTGACAACTCATGTCTATGGTTAGGAAACCTTAACCATCATTGATCAATGAGCTAGTCCATAGAGGCGTACTAGGGACACGGTGTTGTTCACAAACCACACAAGTATTAAAGTTTCCGCTTAATACAATTCTAGCATGGAATATAAACTTTATCATGAACAAAAATTATAATAATAACATCTTTATTATTGCCTCTAGGGCATAATTCCAACACATGCAACTAATTGTGTACTAAGGGATGTAATTCTTATATCAACACTAGTTGACAAAAGCTATTTCACAAAAAAGATGTCTTGACTGATCTTTCATATTCTCAAATGTTCTGGCATTTCAAACTTGAGTCGAGATGATTTTGATACAACAAACAAATTTACTAGTTCTATTAACAAAACTATGGAGACCTATATACAATCTGCTTATGTTTTCAAGACAGAACATTCAACAACCCTTATCTCTAGGTTTTCCCAAAACCTTTCCGTAAAACCTCTTCACTCCAATATTGGTAGAAATACCAAGAGGTCCTTATCTTACTTCAAAGAAAAACCAATTCAAAATACCCATCCTTATCTCAAGCCAGGCTTGATGGTAACCCTAGTAGTAGTTGGATAAGTTTGATAAGATGAGTTGCCTTGATCTACTAATTGCCTTGTTTGCTTAGGAACTAGAGTGAGCTAATCTATTAGCTCATCCTTAGGGATGAAATCAATATTTGAGATAATCAATCTCAAACCAAGTATGCCAAACTACATCTATCCTGATCTCCACAAGTGAGTCCCAAATCTACTTACGCAGATCAGTCTGAGCTAATCCTTTGTATTACCATCCAACTCATCAAAGACCAAATACAAGAATGGATCCCCTCTATCCAATCTATACTTCAATATCAAACACTTGATGAAGAGGATGGACCCTTGCCTCCTCTCCAAATGCCTCCCTCTCCCAAACTAGTCCAAATCCTCAAATCTGCCAAATTTGGCTGTCTGGAATCCTTATCAAGAATCAATCTTTGGTCCTCCACCTCTTCTAACCCTTGTGCATTATGGAGAAACCATATTTTAGTAAATCACTAGTAATACCAAAGCCCACTCTTGATCTTGGTTAAACCATTCTGGTTCCCATTCATCCATGATGGTTTTGTAGTCAAGATAATAATCTTTTCTCCAAATCTTATCATCTTGCCTACTTTGGCAGAAGATCACATCTATATGCCACCTCCCCTTGACAAACTCTTTGCTTGATTATGATCGACTAATCATGGCCTATCAATCCCCACTTCACTTTTTCCCATTAGAACCTTGTGCATCTTAAACCCACCTGGTTTATAAGGCCTCATGACTATCCTTCTATGGCAGGCTTATTTTCAACAAAGTTTGCCATCTCTTCTATACCACCTCAAATACATACAAACCCAAATCTTGCTTCCATTATCATCTATATAAATTGGTCTAGATATCCATCTATCCCTGGTACCAAGGTGAGCTCTGAGCTCCCCAATCCAACCATGTGTAGGTGCCATAAAAATATCAAGACCCTAGATTCCCCAAAAATCTAGTCTCCTCCAATTTCACCATATTTCTTCAAAACTCAAGTTGAAAATGATGTATAAATCAATTTTACATCATCCACCTTGGTTATGATAATCCCCCAGATAATTTCCATAATTATTTGGATCCTCAAACTATTTAAATTCCACTTTTGGCAAAACTCTAAAAATCTTTGTCTATAAACGCAAATTTGTTTTTTTTGCACATAATTTTGCCAACTCAATGCACATATGAGTTCTATACATCATACTCCACCTTCCCATCTCAAAAATAAATATTTTTGAAATTCTTTATTATTTATTTTTGCCCTTTTTCTCAAATGGCAGAAACAAGAAATAATAGCTTAAAAATACCTTTCCTTATAAATAAATCCCAAGAAAAATCTACAATGTGTGAGATGATATCTATGACCATATCACATAAAAAACCACACATGTACAATGTAAAAATATCAAATGATCTTCTAGAAGCAACTTATGCACTTTTTTGAGTAGTTGCTTTTTAATGGACATCTGGGTAGTGGAAAAATTTAAAACAATTCTCTTAGAGATATCTTGACCTCCAATACCTACTAGTGCCATTTCCCCACCTTGCTCAATACAAGTTTTCAAACTTCCTTCACAAGCACCATAAATATCAATTCTAGCAAAGCAATCAAAACATAAACTACATCCTATAGAAAATCCATCCAACCTTGCCAAGCAATGTTTTGCAGAACCCAACACTCCCCTGGTCGTGTGCTATAGTAGGGTCACTGTAGCAAAAACCCTATGACCCACCCTTGTCATCACATGCTTGGAGGGAGAGAAACATGCCCATTTAACAAAAGCCAAACATTAAAGTGCAGCAGATCCCCCCACCTCCTCCCTGTCCCCTACCATGACTAGAGCCCCCTCTCTCACCTCTCCACCGCCCTCATTGCCCAATGACTTGCCATCCCCCTCTCCACAAGCTCATCCTACACTATCTCCACCATGAACCTCCCTTCCTCTAGATAAAATTCTAGAGGCTTGCTAGCCCCCTCCCTCGGCCCTCCTTCACTCCATCATACTCCACCTACCTCGCCTTAAGATCCAGGACCCATCCACCAGCTCCCCTTCGCCATGAAAGAGAAGAGGAAGCCCTCTAGGGCTCAGCCTGGCTTGTAGGCATGCATACATACCCGACCACCCCAGCTCTCTCCCTCTCCTCTATATTGCTCCCCTGGATCTTAACCACCTCCCCGTACCTTCCTTTGATTGCAGGAACCCCCAAAATCCGACACCCGGGCTATCAAGTCGAGCCGATCGCCTGCTGCAAATGGGAAGCTCTCGAGCCCCAGATCGATTGCATGCAGCACGGGAGCACTCCCCAGGACCTCCGCACCCCACCGAGCCCTTCAGAATCGGCATGCACCCACCACCCGAAGCTTACCGGCGAGACCCAGCGGAGGCCGACGGTGTTGTCGGGCGTGAGGCCTCGTCGGGTTGCCAAAACCTCCCCTGTCACACATCCCTGGAACCGCCTCGCTGAGCGCTTCACCCTATGTCACATCCCAAGATTTTCCAAATCTTGAAATGTGAAAATAAATGAATAAATAAAACTTTGTTTGATTTTCAGGGCCAGAAGAAACATTTTGAATCCAATTGGGAACTATCAAAACCTATTTGGATCAAATAAAATCCTAAAGATATTTAAAAAAAAAGTTAAATAAACAATAAACTTCAAAACATTTAAAAATTACTATTTTGGATCTATTAATAAAAGGATTTGGTTTTCAAAAGAAAAGGTGGAATTATAAATAAAGATTATTTTATAAAGCCAAATTTAACCTTGGCCAAGTTTTTGAAATAAAATGTTTTGCTTTGATAAAAAATAGTGAAGGTTTATTTTAATAAGGATTTAATATCCAATTTTATTTAAGTAAAGGCTTTTCCCATTTTAAATAAACACTAAAACTTATTAAATTATTTAAATAAGTTTTCCAAGTATTTTATATTCTCAAATAAAACCTACTGAAATGTTTTGGTTTTATTTTAGATTTCAAAATAAAGTTTTTAATAAAACAAATCCTATTTTGAACTAAATGAATAAGGTCTATTCATTTAATTATTAATGGACCCTAAAATAAAAGGTTATTTTGTTTTAAACAAGTTTCCAAGTATTCTTTATTTCCAAATAAAACCTACTGATTTGGTTTTGGAAATATTTGGATTTCAAATGGAGTTTTAAAATAAATAAAAACCCGTTTGATTTATTAACTAGTGTCCATTTTATTTAATTATAAATGGACTCTAAAATAAAAATATTATTTTATTGGACTTTGGTTTTGTGTCGTTAAAACAGAACTAACCCAATACAAAGTTTAGTGATTGTTTGAAATTGTGAATGTTTGAATAGTTGATTGAAATTCAAAAACAGAAATTGATTTAGAAAAAGAAGAATGTTTCAGACAGAAAAAAATAGGATCTGGACCAGCCCAGCCGGCCAAGCCCAACAAGGCCCAGTACCAGCCTCTCTCTCCCCCGAAGCATTCTTTTCTCACTCACCAGACGACCCGCTAAGAAGCTGACTGGTGGACCCACGTTTCCTCTTCCTTCTCTCGCTGCCAGAGGACCCCACCGCCATGCCCCCTTCTTCCCCACCCGCAGACTATGCCCTCCCCCTCGCCGGCCGTTGCAGGCGAATTAAGCGCGGCGTAATACGCGTTAACCACACCATTACTCGGCCCCTTGTCCACGCACCTTAAAGCGCTTGCCCCTCCTCTCCGTTTCCCCTCTGTCACCCCGCAGTAGCACGCCCCCAGGCCGCCCCAATTCCTCCCCGAGCACCTCTGTCTCCGACGATGCTCCGGCGACGATTCCGGCCAATATTCACCGCCCTTCGCCTCCTCGATCACACTCACAAGTTCCCCAGGACCTGGCGCATCTTTCTGCATCCGCAGCTCGCTCGCGCGCGCCCCTCAACCTCGACAGCGACGACTCCAAGCGCCGCCACCATCTGTTTGCTATTCCGGCGAGACCTCCAGGTAGAATCTAACCACCCCCTTTCCTATCGTTGATGCTCGCTTGTCAGTGAACCGCGTACGAAGCTAACCTCAACCTTTGTTCCCTCTCCCGTGCTCTATAGCAACATCCCCAGCGACGCCTGAACACACCTGACGCCAGGAGCAACTCCGGCGAGCCATTACTCTCACCTCCGTGTGCCCCTTCGCCAGCCAGTACCTCCTTGAGCTTCCCCAAGCTTCGGCGAACACGGTGAGCCTTCTTCTCCTCTCCCTTGCGTCCTGTGTCATCAGCGACGACCTCGCCTGAGCACTGCCGCCAGAGCGCCGCCGCCAGCGCCGCTGAGTATTGGTCAGAGTAGTTGGGACCGTTGGATTTGAATCTGACGATTAGGATAGAAAGTAAGTGAATGGGTACGCATTATTCTGAGCCGTATGATTTCACTTAAATCCTACGGTCTGTGTTAGTCGATCCGCACGAACCGTGTTCGACGAATCAGAACACCCCACGTGTCCAATGTTTGTTTTAAAAACAGAATTTGATCTATTAGATATTCAAACTTGTAAAATTCATAACTTTAGTTCGACACGTCCAAATTTTGCATACTTTATATCAATGGAATCAGTGGAACAAGCCCTAGCCAACCATGCCTTTAGTTTAGCAAATAGTATATGTTAGCTTGTTGGTTTTTGCAGAAACTTTTGTTTGCTTGTTTAGATTAGAAAAATTGTTCAAAAATGTTTTTGGGGATAAAATCTTTGGCAAATAGTGTGATTTGAACCTACTAACATTAGGAAACACTTTGTGGATTCAAAAATGTATTTGGTGAAACAAAATAGTGATTCTTTGATTTAAAACCATTTCTAGTCAAATAGAAATGTGGTTTATTTATTAAAAATGATTTTGAAGGAAAACCTTAGGAAAATGTTTTGCTTTAAACTCTCTGACCCGAAACACCAAGTTTTATAGTTTGAAAACATATTTGGTGAACCCTATAGGTTAATTCCTTAGTAAAAATATTTCTACACCACATAAAATGATACTTTGTTTTAAAAATGGTTTTTGAGGTGAAACCTTTTGCAAATGACTTGGCCACTTTACAAAATGACCATTAGCTGTTTTCAAATGTTCATGACCCATTAGGAACCACTTTTCAAATAAAACAAAGCTTGGCATTCTTGCATGCATTACTTTGACTTTGTCATTTTATGTGTTGTTTTGCTTGATTGGTAGATTGAGTTTGTGCCTTGTTTGATTGAATTGTAGTGACTTGAAGAGTGTGATTGTTGCAAGGACAAGGAGTGAACCCATACCCTACCAAAAAGGCAAGTGATGCTTCATACGTTTTGTCCCATTACTTTCACTATGCATTAGCGATTTTCTCTAAGTAAAACTTGCATGGATGTTTGCTAAGTATATACCTTGCTATAGGAAAAACCTAGTAGATGAATCCTTAGTAGGATTTTTCCTAAGTTAAGACTCCTACTACTATCCAGCTTAGCCTAGCTAATAGAAAACATGGGTGGAATATATATTCAAACTATGGAAAAATATTCTAAGTCTGAGGACTTGTGTTTTTTGTTTAATAAAACAACTAAGTTAATGAATCACCTGGGTGGAATGGAACTTTCTTGGTGGTTTTTGGTTGAGTGGTTACACAAGGCCAGGGGACTGGTGAACCTTGTGTATCTCACTTGTGGATGGCCACCCAGGAACAAAGAGATTTGAGATGTCAAATGTTGAGAAGCTTCAAGTGCAACCACTTGGCAATATGGGCTCTGCCTAGATCATATAGGTTGCAAGAACTTAGCCATATGGACAGTTGGTGGTAGTTTTTGATAGTTTGGAATGCGTCCATTTTGGTCTAAGGGAAGGCTTATGAAAGATCTTGTCTTGGGAAACCAATTTTTGTGGGGAAAGTGCACCACCTCTGGAGTGTGTAAAATCTAAGTACTTAGCCATGTCCCTGGTAAAGGACAATTTGAGCATCAAGACATGGAAGCAATCAAGAATCTCATCATTCAAATTTTCTAAGTTAAAACTTGTGGTTTGAACAAGGGTTAAAGGATCTTCAATCTTTGATTGAGAAAAATGATTTTGACAAGCAAAAACTTAGTGTTTTCAAAATGTTAAGGAAAAATCTATTTTGAGCAATGCAAGCCTCAACTCCACTTAGCCAAATGCATATAGATGATAGACTCCACTATACTACCATAGTATCACTTGCCAATACAATTCAAATGTATTGACCCTTGTGGCTGTAACTTGTAATGTTGCAGGTTTGATTTATTTTTAGTGAAGATTGATTGATTAGGATTACAAAGTCTACAACCAACATCTGCCTGTGGCACTTTGAAGATGAAGGACCCCATGCTTATAGTTATTCCGCTGAAATGTAATGTAATAGCCAAATGAGATATGTAAGATGTAATAAAATTATGTTATTCCTGGTTATAAAGTTATATTATGACCTTTGTTTCTTGATATTACATCTTAACTGTGGATGCTAGCTATTGATCCAGGGACTAGCATTGTAAACACAGGGGACTCCACCTTATATTGTTGTAAGGTTGGGACACTCCCTTTACACCCTAGGCCCTCCCTAACCTCTCTCCGCACCCCTGGTATGCTCCCTGTCGCCGCTCAAATCACCTAGGGTTTCCCCCGATGTTTCCCCACTACCATAGGTAGGAGACGTCGGGATACCGTCGATCCCATCCTAATCCGACGCTCCAGAACGGTCCATACCTCTTCAGCCCCGCAGCCAATGAAAGGCTAGCCCCACCGTGGGACTTCAAACATGGCCTCCCGCCCTCGGGTGCCCCCTGGTGGGACGATTCCGCTCCGTGCGGCCCATGGCGGTCAAGGAATCGTCCCAGACTTGCCCCTTCTTCTTTTCATTGTAAGGAAATTTCTAGATCTTGCTGTTAGGATTAAATACCATGAAAAATATAAAACACCTACAAATATTCAGATATATATTTTATCTACTAGGTGTCTTACCCAACACTCAGCATCAAAATTGGACCAAAATATTGTACAAATAAATTCTAGAAAATAAAATAGCCAAATGTGTCCCTTCCACTAGTAAATGATTTCGGAGAGTTTGGTAATTCCAAAGGGAGTAAATACAATTGGTACTGAAAATTATTAGCCATACCTTGCATGCCACACTAGCCCTACTCAAAATTGCTTCCTGGTTTACCCACAACAAAAATAACAAAATCAGGCCATTTCTGTCTTTAAGAAATTCCCTAGGTAAAACCAAAGATGGTTTTGACAAAATTCCAACTCCCTGCACACATAAGTATCAACATCTTTCAAACACTAGTATTTCATATTTTTATAAGCCACTGATGAATTCTGGTGAATTAAACTGTTCTATGCATAGTTTATTCACCAATAAATTCACCAAGATATTTCTGTGAACCCAAAAAGGGTGATTCCAATTTCTACAGAAAAATACCTAAAATACCTAACATGTGTCTTTGGAAGAACATCAAAAGCCCTTATAGATCTAATCTTGTGAAAACAACTATTAACATCTAGTACTGTCTTTGGGAATTTCTCAAGGGCATTCTGGTAATTGTTTTGAGGTGATTCCAACTCTCAGTGAATCAGTCCATCAAATACTATCTAATCACATAAGGAAATTATTTTTGGAACTCCAGAACAATTCTGGTGAATTATTTCCTAAAACTATAGTTTTATTAACTATAGAAATCACTATAAATATTTGGAAATTGATAAAATAGTGAAACCACTTTTGTTTGTTTCATTTTATTAATATCTATCCAATGATATCATTTTTATATAATAGTATCATATAGAACATGTCCTTGGCCAAAAACCCCTCTCTTAGGTAGTTCCTGGACTATAAATCCAAAAGGATCTTTTTCCAATGCCTCCAAACCTTCTACCAATCTAATCAAACCCATCATCCCACACCCTACTGATGTATATCATGTGATTATCCCTTGCTTGCAATATGCTTTGATGCTTTCATGCATTATATTGATGGTGGTGTTGTTTGTTTGCATGTATGCTCGATAATAGCGATAGTTGCGTTTGTGTGACGCTGAGAAGAAGGAAGCATTGGGTTATTCTTATTATTATGGTTATTGGTTTTATGGTATTATAAAGAAGTCATGGGACATCTTGCTGGTCATAGGCAAGCCACCTTCTTGCTCATACGCCTTTGTCCTACTTTTATACTGATGCATGTTTTATCAACTAGTTTATGTAAAATTTGCATGGTTTTATTATGCTATGTTTTATATGTGGATATTTTTGGCTCCTCCAAACCATTACCCCAATTGTACTACTAAGTAAGACCCCTTGATGACACCTATTTGCCCCTAGATGGATAGATGGTGTTTTAACACCATAACCCCTTTGGAGACTCTTTTTTAGCCGAAGTAAAATTATGGGATGGGAAGACCCCGGAAAAGCTTACAAAAATGTTTTATGAGAAAACCTTGGTGAGGCTTGGCCTACCAAGTGAAGTGGAAAATGTGACAGGTTCTGGTTTTAAAAAAGTTTGGACGAATGATGGAGGAAAAATGTTTACAAAAACACGTCGGGCTGTGCAGTTTTTAATGCTTGAGCAATTAACCCGTTCAACCATAATTACTCATATGTGGGAAGGGTCTGGATCCGAAGGTTGTCTATTCTTGTATAGGTGCCTCTTACGACTACAGGGGAAAACAATCCCAGAGGGTGGGCCTTCTCCATACAAAAGTTCCATGCGTAGCATCGACCGGGTGAAGGAACAAAGGGTATATGGACCTCCACGCGATACTATGAGCCCCTCATTGAAAGCGCACAGCCGTCATGGTGCAAAACGCGCTCTGGTTGGCTTGGTAACTATATAGGGCATCCCTATTTTGAGGGGATTAACATCATAGGGTAGGCATTTATACCATAATGGGAAATTTAGAAGGGCAAGTTTGATTATCCGAGACCCGCATACTTTAGCATGACGATCCGAGCGTGATCCCGGCAGATGAGTCAATTCTTGTGGGCAAACTATACAACCTCTGCATAGTGTAAATCTATTTGAAGAGCCGAGTCCTGGGTCATGGATGGTTGTGATGGCTGCTGTACGTCTATGATGGTTTTTATTTCAAAAAGGACTTAGGAAAAGCAATGGCTTGAGAATGTTTTGAACATGGGATGGTCGGGAAACAGGAGGAAGGAGTTTGGTCATGGGATGACCGGAAAGAAAAACAAATGGGTGACCCAATCATAGTGTTTTCTTAAAACTTTTCAAAAAGGTTTCCAAAATGTTTTACAAAAGTTTTTCAACAAAGATAAAGAGATAGACTATATCTACAAGAGAAACTAGTTTATACAAGAAGCTCTTGGAGCCATTCTACCACATCCATACAACATATCCTTTATTATTGTTCTCTTAAGGTGGTTTGCGAGTACATTGAAAGTACTCATTGGCATTTTCCCTGGCTATTTACTTGGCTAGACTTTCAAATGATCGAGAGAAACAATGGAGATGCTGACGTATAGCGATCTAGGCCGTATTCCCAGTCACTTGCATGTATGTTAAGGCATGACATGGGCTCTGCGCTTGAAGACTTCCGCTATTTCATGTTGTAATCGCCATAATGGCAACCTCGTAAATTTTTGTAATCGTTATTAAATGGATGATGTTATGATACTAGTCGGTTATGCTCACGGCTCACTGATCATGGGAACGTGAATTGTATGCATAACGGCTATTCTCGGACCGTAACTCCGGGGCGCTATAGAAAGACTATTCAAAAGACTGGACATTCACAGTATTACTTCTTATCTTATCTTTATCTTGTCTTATCTCTTACAATACCATACCACAATATATTTTGCAGATAACTTTGAACTTTGACCATTGGATTAAGACTGCCAAATCCAAACATTTCTAAACGTTGGATCTTCTTTTCCATTTTTAGCATCTAGAAGATTCTATTGATAGTCTTTAGCACAATGAATTCTAGTATTCACAAACCTCAACACACACTTCACCGCATAGTTTCAGGGACCTTGTGCTAAGTTCATGGATTTGGATGTAATTTTCATTTTTATGAGGCCCTTGATGTAACTTGTGTTGAATATAAATACACCGCTTAGATCTTTCCATAAGATCGGTCTTTTGGAATAATTGGCTAGTGCATAAATTCTATATGGTATCAGAGACAAGAAGTCTTGAGTTCAAGACCCTGCTCATGCAGAATTAAAAAAAAGGAAAAAAAATATTCTGTGGCCTACTCCTATCCCATGCTAAGGACTAAAATATCCTAGACGTGAGGGGGAGTGTTGAATATAAATACACCGCCTAGCTCTTTCCATAAGATCGGTCTTTTGGAATAATTAGCTAGTGCATAAATTCTATAACTTGTACTTCCACCGACCGTGTTAACTGAAGCACCCCGCTCCTACGGGGCCTACCATAGTTTGAATAAAATGCAACCACGCACCAATTATCACACCATGTGGACCCCGGTTTCTTATAGTTCCAATTTTCAAGATTCCTACCTAACTTCGCGCACTTCATTGACTTGTCGATTTAACGAAATTAAGTCAAACTTGAGATATAAGTAAGTGTGGTATATTTCTGTTGAATTAAATGTATTTTCTGAGGTGGATGGGTGCATCTTCTTGTAGTAAACTACCTTGAAAGAACATTCTCAATTTCCCAAGTGGTGACAAGATTGTTCTTTTTCAAAAAGAATGTCGATCTGAATGCCAGAAGCCAAGCTTCCTGACACATTAAGTCGACCAACATGTTTTAATTATGATTCCCATGTTTAATGTTATGAGTTTTCAAACTTCTTCCTAGATAACTCTGCCCACTTGAATGACTTTATGCTGATTTATCAAAATTAGGTCAAATTTGAACTACAAGTAATTGTAGGTTGTTTGAACATTTTGTGAATTTTTTTGGAGGTAACCATCGGAGGTTCATTTAATATATCATAAACCACCACCGTGAGTTTTGACAACAAGTTCAACTTCTTGCTAAGATTTTGCCTCTTCACAATTTAACGAAATTAGGTCAAACTTGAGCTACAAGTAAGCGCGATAGATTGTTCTCGAATTAAATGTCATTTCATGGGTAGGTGAGTGCATATTCTCACAGTAAACAACACCGCCAGTGTGGTTTTCCTACTATTAGTAAATAACATTCTAAATTTTCAGAGTGATGACCAGATTGTTCCTTTCTGACAAGAAAGGCTGAAGAATATGGATCTGACTGCCACAAGCCAACCTTTCAGACATATATAGTGTACCGACATGTTATACTTATGATTCCCATGTTTTATGAGTTTTAAAACTTCGTCCTTGCTAATTCTGTCCACTTGAATGGCTTTATGTCAATTTATCAAAATTAGGTCAAATTTCAAATGTAAGTAAATTGTTTATTGCGTTTAAAGTTTTATGATTTTTTGGAGGTAACCATCGGGGGGTCATTTAATATATCACAAACCACCATATAGAATTTTAACAATAGGTACAACTTCTTGCTAGGATTTTGCATCTTGACAACTTAACGAAATTATGTTAAACTTGAGCTACTAGTAAGCGCGATAGATTGCTCTTGAATTAATTTTCTTTTCAGAGGTAGATGGGTGCATCTTCTTTTGTTAAACCAAAATGTTATCAGTGTGTGTTTCCAACTATCAGGAAAGAACATTCTCAGTTTTTCGAATGATGACGAGATTGTTCCTTTCCGTAAAGAAGGTCTCAATAATATGGATCTGAATGCCACAAGTAGAGCTTTTTAGTTATATATATAGTGGACCGAAATGTTGTGTACTACTTATATGATTCCCATGTTTCACGAGTTTTCAAACTTCGACCTAGCTAACTCTACCCACTTGAATGGATTTATGTAGATTTAACAAAATTAGGTAACATTTGAACTACGAGTACATTGTAGCTAGCATTGAAAGTTTGGCGAATTTTTTTGGAGGTAACCATCAGGGGGTCATTTAATATATCACAAACCACCATCGCGAGTTTTGACTATTTTTTCAAACTTCGTAGCTAACCTTTCCCACATGAATGAATTTATGTCGATTTATCGAAATTACGTCAAATTTGAACTCCAAGTAAATCATAGGTCTCTTTGAAAGTTTTATGAAAAATCTTTTGGAGGTACCCATCAAGGGTCAATTAGCAATATATCAGTAACCACAGAGAGTTTGGACAACATGTTTAAGTTGTTGCTAATATTTTTGCATCTTAATGTCTTATGAGTTATCCTCTCCTTATTAGTCGCAAAAAGAAAAGAAAAGCACCACCCTCACAACCGTACTAGATTCAGGCACCTTTCTTCACAAGCTACACACCCCAGCGTCCAATCGCATTCGATGCCTATTGCATTTCGAGCCTTCATTTTAATATTTTTAATACTCGGGTGGTGATCCAAGCGTGATTCAGCAAAAAAATTTGGTGTGATATTGGTGGGATCTATTTCAAAAATTTAGTGGAATATTTACAGGATCCTCCTAGCTACCCGCGTAATTACAAGGCCTCTCTCTCGATCCCTCCCACTAATCTGCTCATCATCCTCTATCCTATCCCTCCTTATCTGACTTCCACCTCGTCGTAGTCTGCTCAGCGACACCATCATCCACCTCGTCGGAGTATGCTTCGTTGTATTTGCTTCCCCCGCTAAACGATAGAGTCTTTGCTTCCTGTAATACCCCAGCATTTAGGAACCAATGAAGTGTGGAAATAGAAATCTGAGCATGTGCATTCAATCATCTGTAAAAGCTAGGTAAATATTTCGCCAAAAAACCCTAAAGTGATTAGATTTTCTTTCACTAATGAGAGGTAGGAATAGATCTTTATAGTGATTGTTATAAATTTTGACACAACCTTTAGGAATTAGTGAGTTTTGAGGGGGGAATTTGAATTCAAATTTGAAATATAAATCATTTGGAAAATATTTGAAATTTTTAAGTTAGTAGTATTAAGTTGTTTTCCAAAACGATTTAATAACATTATTTGATTATATTAAAGATATAATAAACAATAATAAGAATTTAAGGCAAGTAAATTCAAATAAGAAATAAATTTTTATTTCTTTTCTTTGTTCCTTAATAATATTACAAAGTGAGAATGATACAACAAATAAAAAGAACACATTACATTATGTGAATTATAATAAAATGAAACTTTATTAAATTGTAAGAATATTATTACAATATTATTTACAAAAAGAATTAAATGAAGATTACAATAAAAACCTATACTACACATCTATTCCTATATTACATCTTGAGCATCCAGATCTTGTTCCTGCAAAATAAGAAAAACAACTCAAAAAGGAAATAAAAGGGTAGTTGGTTATTTTTACTCTCAGTGGTGAACAGTGAAGTGCACTGTTCATGTTACTTCACTGAGTAGTTAAAAGGGTGCAAGTTTCACCAATCTGCATTATCTGTTCTTTTATCAAACAATCCTCACGACCACATCATAAGTGAAGTAAAGGGGCAAGTTTCCCAGGAAGGTAACTAGCAAAAGGATAGAAGTGGAAAAAACCATTTCACTTGATCTAATGCACAACCATCCCAAATAGCAAGGCAGCTTAGTCACCTGAATGCATGTAGTGTGATGTCCAAACCACAACAGCAGTATAATCAGTGAAAAGGGAGTTCACAACTGTTGGAATTGTGCCCTAAAGGCAATAATAAAGATGTTATTATTATAATTATTGTTCATGATAAAGTTTATATTCCATGCTAGAATTGTATTAAGCGGAAACTTTGATACTTGTGTGGTTTACAAACAACACCGTGTCCCTAGTACGCCTCTATGGACTAGCTCATGATTAATGATGGTTAAGGTTTCCTAACCATAGACATGAGTTGTCGATTAATAATGAGATCATGTCATTAGGAGAATGAAATGATGGACAGACCCAAATTAAGTAGAGCAATTAGATCGTGTCATCATGTTCATATTTGCGAAGCTTTTTCTTATGTCAAGTGTTGTATTCCTTAGACCATGAGATAATACAACTCCCTGGTATCGGAAGAAAGCTTTGAGGTAATCAAACGTCATCCTATGTGAGGGTGATCATAAAGGTGTCTCTCAGGTGATCGGAAAGTACTTGTTGGGTTGTATGTATCGAGATGGAATTTGTCCCTCCTAAGTCGGAGAGATATACTTCGGGCCCACTCGGTAATCGATATCAACACTGCTTGCAAGCACGTGATTAAGGATTTAATCACAAAGTGATATCGGATTACGGAACGAGTAAAGTACTTGCTATGAACGAGATTGAACTAGGTATGCCGATACCAACGATCAAATCTTGGGCAAGTAAAATATTGCGTGACGAAGGGAATACATATATGGGATTAATTGAATCCTGGAATCGTGGTTCATCCGATATGATCATCGATGAATATGTGGGAGTCAATATGGGTTTCCAGATCCCGCTGTTGATTATTGATAGAAGATCATGTCTGCATATTCTCGAACCCGTAGGGTCACACACTTAACGTGCCTCGCCGCTAGGATAGAATGGACAATTGGTTTATGAGTTTTTGTTCGAAGTCTCGGATGATATCCAGGACATCACGAGAGGTTCCGGAATGGTCCTAAGAATAAGATTCATATAAAGGAAAGCAGTTTTTGGATTTCGAAATCGTTTCGGAGTATTCGGTATTGTACCGGAAGGTTCTAGAAGCTTTCGGAGTGGGACCAACATGGGCCCACTTGTCGGAGGCCTGTGTGGGACTAAGGGGAAGTGCCCTTGCCACTTTGGGCTAGGGGCACAAGGCCCCAAAGGCCCAGCCGGCCAGCCCTAGGGGAAACCCTAGGGAACCCTTCTAGAAGGAAGGGGGAAACTTACCCCCCACTCCACCCTTGGGGCAGCCGCCCGAGGGCTTGGAAGAGGGGCCAAGGGGGGACGGCCAGCCCCCTATATAAAGAGGGCAGGGGCGCACCCTACCTCTCCGACTCCTCCAACCCTAGCCGCCAACTGCTGCCCTTCCTCTCTCTCTCTCTCTCTCCTGACTGCGCGTAGGCGAAGCCCTGCCGCAGAAACTCTCCACCACAAGCACCACACCGTCGTGCTGCAGATCCAATCTATTTCTGCACCATACTTGCTGGACCAAGGAAGGAGGAGACGTCGCGGAACCGTACGTGTGCATCTCTCGGAGGCACCGCCACTACGGCGTAGGATCGGATTGGATCGGATCGGATCGCGAGGAGGAGACGGCGAGTACGACTACATCAACCATGTTCTGTTGAACGTTTCCGCTGTGCGATTTCTTCAAGGGTATGAAGATCATCTATCTATATCATTGATTGCATCTCCTAGATTAGATCTTGGCTTTCTTGTTCGCATCCGTAGAATTTTTTTGATTTACTATGCTGCGAAACCCTTCAGTGGTATCACAGCTAGATCTCTGCGTAGATTGTTTCACGAGTAGAACGCAACATGCTTGTTGCGGCCGTTGATGTTTTCTGTTGCAAGCCTCTTGTTGTGTATTTCTTATGGCGTGGCATAGTAAGATCAAAGTGGTCCAGGCCAAATTTACGCGACGTCGTTCACGAGACCGGCTCCGCACTTGACGTGTGGCTTGTTCCACACATGCGACTGGTGGATGCCAGTTTCTCTCACTATAGTAGTGATGGGATTTACACCATATGTTAGCAACCATAATATCACCGTTGTGGCTTTCCTTAGGTAAGAATCGTTCTTAGCTTGTCACTCCCATAAGCCACGTAAAACATGCAACAACAAAGTAGAGGCGTCTAACTTGTTTTTGCAGGGAGTGTTTTGTGATATGGTATGGCCCAAGACGTGATGTGTATGATGTATGCAATGATCATGTTTTGTAATATTTCACGACTTGCATGTCGATGAGTTCACAACCAGCATGAGCCATATGGTTGTCTTTATAATTGTGTATGATCTTTGTGTCAACTTCTTATACGCCATGTAATAGCTTTACTTTATCGATAATTAGTTAGCAATAGTTGTAGTTGCTATTCGTGGTGGAGGCAATCATGGTGGAGTGATGGAGATCATGCTGGAGCGCACAAGATGGAGATCATTGCGCGGAGATTGGCTATTACCATGTCACATAAAATTATATGCATGTGATGTTTATCCTTTATGTATCTTATTATGCTTAGATCCCGACGTTAGCATTATAAGATGATTCCTCACTTAAAGATCAAGATAAAATTGTGTTCTCCCCATGTATGCACCGTTGCGAAAGTTCGTCGTGTTCAAGCACCTCCTGATGATCGGGTGCTATAAACTCTACGTGCACATACAACGGGTGTAAGCCAGCTTTGCACACGCGGAAATACTTGGGTTTGACTTGACGATCCTAGCATGTACAGACATAGCCTCGGAACACACGAACCGAAAGGTTAAACATGATTCATATGAATGATATGATCGACACTTTGTTGTCCACCATTGAAACCACATCTCTTCTCATGAAGATCGGATTAGGTGTGGTGAATTTGGATCGTGTTCACTAAACAACTTGAGGGATGTTGAATTTAGTGGGAGTTCATCTAGTAATTTGATTAAGTAGAACTAGTTATCATGAACATAGTCTAAATTGTATTTGAAAATTTTGTAGATCAAATGGCTAAGTCCAACTTCAACGTTTTTGCTGAGAAAGAAAAGCTTAAGAACAATGGGTCTAACTTCACCAACTGGTTCCGCAATCTGAGAATCATTCTCGGTGGCGGACAAAAGGACTATGTACTAGAGAAAGCGCAAGGTGATGCCCCTGCTACTGATGCGCCGGCCGATGAAAAATCTGTTTATCAGTCACGCAAAGATGATTATGGAGTGATTCAGAGTACCATGTTGTTTTCTACGGAACCGGACCTTCAAAATCGTTTTTAGGAGTTCACCGGGCCCTTTGAGATACTTGAGGAACTGAAAACCATGTTTTAGACTCAGGCCCGTTCTGAGACATATGATATCTCTAAGAAGTTCTTTAACTGCAAGATGGAGGAAGGGAGTTCCGTTAGTGAGCACGCCATTAAGATGTCGGGCTACACTCAACGTCTTGAGCAACTGGACTGCAGGATTCCAGAAGAGCTCAAGATTGACAGAGTTCTGCAATCACTCCCTCCTAGCTATAAAGGTTTTGTAGTTACTCACAATCAAATTGGTTCCACTGATACGATCATTGAGCCCTTCGCTAAGCTGAAAGCTGCGGAGGTGGACATCAAGAAAGATAAGGGTGCAAAGAAAATCTTCCAGAAAGGCAGCGGCAAGCGCGTTGCCCCTGCTGAGAAGAAGCTCAAGTCTGGACCTAAGCCGGACACTGAGTGCTTCTATTGCAAGGACAAGGGTCACTGGAAGCGCAACTGTCCGAAGTACTTAGTGGACAAGAAGGCTGGCACCATTAAAGCTATATTTGATATACATGTTATTGATGTTTACCTTACTAGCGCTCGTTGTAGTGCCTGGGTATATGATACTGGTTCAGTTGCTAATATTTGTAACTCGAAACAGGAGCTACGGAATAGACGGCGTCTAGCAAGGGATGAGGTGACGATGCGCGTTGGCAATGGATCAAAAGTTGATGTGATGGTCGTCAACACGATCTCCTTAGTTTTCCTTCGGGATTAGTTTTAAACCTTAATAAGTGTTATTATGTTCCTGCGTTGAGCATGAACATTATATCTGGATCGTGTTTATTGCAAGATGGTTATTCATTTAAATCGGAGAATAATGGTTGTTCTATTTATATGAATAACATATTTTATGGTCATGCACCTGTTGTGAATGGTTTATTTCTACTGAATCTCGAAAGCAATGAAACGCACAGCCATAACATTGAGGCTAAGAGATGCAAAGTAGATAGTGATAATCCAAATTATTTGTGGCACTGCCGTCTAGGTCATATTGGTGTAAAGGCATGAAGAAACTCCATTCTGATGGACTTTTGGAGTCTCTTGATTTTGAATCATTTGACACGTGTGAGCCGTGCCTCATGGGCAAGATGATCAAAACCCCGTTCGGAATAATGGAGCGAGCAAAGCACTTATTGGAAATCATACATACCGATGTATGCGGACCAATGAGTGTGTCGATGCGCGGTGGATATCGCTATTTCCTCACTTTTACCGATGACTTAAGTAGATATGGGTATATCTATTTAATGAAACATAAATCTGAAACATTTGAAAAGTTCAAGGAATTTCAGAATGAAGTGGAGAACCATCATAACAGAAAGATTAAGTTTCTACGATCCGATCGTGGAGGTGAATATTTGAGTTATGATTTTCTCACGCATCTTAAAGCAAGTGGAATCGTTTCACAACTCACGCCACCCGGAACACCACAGCGCAATGGTGTGTCTGAACGCCGGAATCGAACCCTATTAGATATGGTGCGATCAATGATGTCTATTACAGATTTGCCGTTATCATTTTGGGGTTATGCATTAGAAACCGCTGAATTCACTTTAAATAGGCACCATCTAACTCCATTGAGACGACACCGTATGAACTATGGTTTGGTGCTAAACCTAAGTTGTCATTTCTTAAAGTTTGGGGATGCGAAGCTTACGTCAATAAGTTGATGCCGGACAAGCTCGAACCCAAAGCGGAGAAATGGGTCTTCATAGGATACCCTAAGGAAACGATTGGGTATACCTTCTACCACAGATCCGAAGGCAAAGTGTTTGTCGCAAAGAACGGATCCTTTCTTGAGAAGGAGTTTCTCTCGAAAGAAGTGAGTGGGAGGAAGGTAGAGCTAGACGAGGTTATTGAACCTTCTCCCGAGTTGGAGAGTAGCGCAGCACCTGAAATTGTTCCAGTGCCGTCTTCACCAACAAGAGAGTAAGCTAATGACGAGGATCATGAAACTGCAAACGATGCTACTACTGAACTTCGCAGGTCGACAAGGTCACATGCCACTCCTGAATGGTATGGCAACCCTGTCTTACCCATCTTGTTGTTAGACAACAGTGAACCTGCGAACTATGAGGAAGCAATGATGAGCCCAGACTCTGAGCAATGGCTAGAGGCCATGAAATACGAATTGGGATCCATGAGCGAAAACCAAATATGGACTTTGGTGGACCCTCCTAGCGACCATAAGGCCGTTGAGTGCAAATGGATTTTCAAGAAGAAAACGGACGCGATGGTAATGTTACTGTCTATAAAGCTCGACTTGTCGCGAAAGGGTTTCGGCAAGTTCAAAGTGTTGACTATGATGAGACTTTCTCTCCCGTAGCGATGTTTAAGTCCATTCGGATTTTTATAGCAATTTTTGCATTTCATGATTATGAAATATGGCAGATGGATGTCAAGACTGCGTTCCTCAATGGCAACATTGATGAAGAGTTGTATATGATGCAGCCCGAAGGTTTTGTCGATCCTAAGGATGCTGATAAGGTGTGCAAACTTTAGCGTTCCATTTATGGACTGAAGCAAGCATCTCGGAGTTGGAACCTTCGTTTTGATCAAGTGATCAAGAGTTTTGGATTTGTTCCAAATTGCTACGAAGCTTGTATCTACAAGAAAGTGAGGGAGCTCGGTGACATTTTTAGTACTATATGTGGATGAAATATTGATTATTTTGGACATTGGTATGCTTAACGATGTGAAGAGTTATTTGAATAATAAATTTTTCAATGAAAGACCTAGGAGCAACTTCTTTATATTAGGCATCAAAATCTATAGAGATATACAAAGATGCCTAATAGCTTTAAGCCAAAGTATATATCTAGACAAAGTTCTGAAAATGTTCAGAATGGATAAAGCAAAGAAAGGTTCATTGCCCATGTTGTAAGGTAAGATATTGAGCAAGGCTCAGTGTCCAGCTACGGTAAACGATAGAGATACTATGAGAAAAGTGCCATATGCCTTGTCCATAGGTTCTATCATGTATGCCATGCTATGTACTAGACCGGATGTGTCCAATGCTCTTAGTTTGACGAGCAGATACCAAAGTGATCCAGGAGTGGAACACTGGACAGCTGTAAAGAACATCCTAAAGTATTTAAATAGGACTAAAGAAATGTTCTTGGTCTATGGGGTGATGAGCAGCTCGTCGTAAAAGGTTACGTCGATGCTAGTTTCGACACCGACACGGATGATTCTAAATCTCAGACTGGATACTTTATATTTTGAATGGTGGAGATGTAAGCTGGAGAAGCTGCAAGCAAAGCGTGATCGCGGGATCTACAACAGAAGTGGAATACATGGCTGCTTCAGAAACGTCAAGTGAAGGAGTTTGGATCAGGAACTTCATCACTGAGCTTGGTGTGGTTCCAAGCGCCTTGGACCTACTAGAGATATTATGTGACAACACTGGTGCCATAGCACTGGCTAAGGAACCAAGATATCATCCAAAGACCAAGCATATCAACCGCCGATTTCATATAATTCAATATTATATAGCAGATGGAGATCCAGGGGCGGAGCCAAGGGGGGCTAGCAGGGGCTAGACCCCCTAACCATCAGCCCCCCTTAATAGATAGGTGCAGATTTTTTTAGTACTAAACTAATGGCCTCCTAGGCTTAATTAGCACTAAGCCCAAATTTAATTGATTTGTCGTGCTTCTCTATACCGAAAGCCAAATATAGCCCATGAATTCGTTTTATTAGTCAACCGTAGTAACATGTCCTAAATTTTTCATTTGTGTAACTAGACCTAATAGCTAGCACTATATGCAATTGTTCAGATCAACTGACTCGATGTCTGCCACCGTTGCTCGCTCCTACTCAGTAGCCATACGGCACGCGGTGCTATGGCCGCGGCGCCATGCTAGCCAACCATGTTGTTTGACAGTTTCTACCTTTGCAAATCATGCCTCAACACCAACATAATCATGTTGTGCCATCGAGTGTAGGGATCAATCTTTCTCACTCTGATTGAAGGTACCAAATTGTTAGTATTTTATCGATAGATTGCATAATCTATAGTCTAATTGATTAATTTACAAAAAATATGCGTCTTTGTTTGATGTTGTTTGCTCAGTGATGATGACAACTTATTGCAAAATAATTGGGAAATAATAATAGGAAGGTCACCTGCAATTAATGGAATTATCAGGCTTTATACTCGTAGAGATAAAGTTGATCCAATATAAACTAATCTTTTGTTTTATATTGTCTAAGATTTAGTGATACATATTAGTATTGGTTATATGACGATACTTTGATATATATTGTTATGATTTTTATCCAAACAGTTATTCCAACACAAAATGAAGCTAATTGTTGTCTTCATGAGAAAAAAATCGTATATATATCATCAGTATCTTCGCCCCCCTCAATGTCAAATCCTGGCTCCGCCCCTGTGGAGATCTGAAGATTAGCAAAGTATATAGATCATAATGTCGCAGATCCGTGACTAAACCTCTCCACGAGCAAAACATGATCAGCCACCTTAATACCATGGGGTGTTAGATTGTTTCCAGATGTAAACTAGATTATTGACTCTAGTGCAAGTGGGAGACTGTTGGAATTATGCCCTAGAGGCAATAAGAAAGATGTTATTATTATAATTCTTGTTCATGATAAAGTTTATATTCCATGCTAGAATT
>CAJUWN010000216.1:0-78873 GCA_910589765.1 Avena atlantica | reverse complement strand
AAAGAAAAAAAATATGAATCTGGTCGACCCAACCCAGCAGCCCACTAGGCCCAGCAGCCCGTTTCCCTCTCTCCCCCGAAGCGTTTTTCTCTCACTCACCAGACGACCCGCAGAGCCAATGACAGGTGGACCCAACTCCCCTCTCCTCTCTCTCGCTGGCCAACCGACCCCACCCCTCTGTTCATCGTCTACAACCGCGACCAATTCTTCCCCGCTCCTGCCGTTGATTCCTCCGGTTTAATTCGTCATAACGCTGCGTTTATTCCTCGCTGTGATCAAGCCCATTTAATCGCTCTGTCTCCTCCCCATTTCCCCTCTCTCACTCCTCTCTCCCGGCCACAGGGCTGCCACGATTTCACGCATGAACCCACTCTGCTCCGACGAGCTGCAGCGCAAATTCCGGCGAAGCCAGACAACCCCATTACCCCTGGAGCACACGAGCTCGCTCCTTACCTTCTGACGCATCACCCTGAGCTTTCCGTTCATCTGCGCGAGCACCGTGAGCTCGGCAACGTCTTCCCCGAGCCAGCGCCGCCGTCTGTCTCCAACTGCGGCGACGTCTCCCCGGTAACCCGACCACCCCTCTCTTCCCCGTGGACACTATAATGATCACCATGCCCTTGCGAACCTAACGATGCCTCCCTTTTGTCCTAGGGTGCCCTCCATCCTCGCCCTCGACGACCTCCAGAGCACGCCCGACGCCGTGTGGACTCCGGTGAGCAATCCACGTCGGACCAGAGCGCCCCTCGACAAACTGACCACACGTTGAGCATCAGCACGACGCCACGAAACACTGTGAGTATCTCCCCAGCCACTCTTGCCTCATGTATCGCCGGGCAACACCACCGCCAGGCCGCTCCGCCGCCCGCCGCCGGGGGCCGCCAGTTCTTGGCAGGAAGCTGTGAGCCGTCTGATTTTGATCCGAGCGCTGCGATAGTTTCATTTAGCGAATCGGTATGGAGCGTTCTGTGCCTCTCGATCTGTTTTAATCTGACGCTCCACAGAGCTCAATCCTCGCGAAAAGTTTTGGCCAATCAAACATTCCACGTGGCCTCTGTTTGATTTAGAAAACCAGAAAACTTTCTATTAGATGTCTATTTTGTAAATTCCATAACTTTTGTTCCACACGTCCAAATTTTGCAAACTTTATATCAAGGGAATCAGTGGAACAAGCCCTAGCCAACCATGCCATTTGTTTAGTAAAAAGTCTCTGGTAAAATGTTTGTTTTTGCAGAAACATTGTATGCTTGTTTAGATTATAAAAATTGTTCAAAAATGATTTTGGGGATAAAATCTTGGCAATTGTATTGATTTAAACCTACTGACCATAGGAAACACTTGTGGATTCAAAATGTATTTGGTGAAACAAAAGAATGATTCTTTGATTTAAAACCATTTCTAGTCAAATAAAAATATAGTTTATTTATTAAAAAATGGTTTTGGAAGAAAACTTTTGGGAAATGTTGTGTTTCAAACTCTCTGACCCCAAACACCAAGTTTTATAGTTTGAAAACATATTTGTGAACCCTATAGATTAATGCCTTAGTAAAAACATTTCTACACCACATAAAATGATACCTTGTTTTGAAATTGTTTTTGAAGTGAAATCTTTTGCAAATGACCTTGCCACTTTACAAAATGACCAATAGGTGTTTCCAAATGTTTATGACCCATTAGGAACCACTTTTACAAATAAAGCAATCCTTGGCATGCTTGCATGTATTATCTTGGTTCTATGATTTTGTGTGATGTTTTTGCTTGATTGGTATATTGAGATTGTGCCTTGCTTGATTGAATTGTAGTGACTTGAAGAGTGTGATTGTTGCAAGGACAAGGAGTGAACTTATACCCTCTACCAAAAAGGCAAGTGATGCTTCATACTTTTGTCCCTTTACTTTCACTATGCATTAGTGATTTTTCTAAGTAAAACTTGCATGGAATTTTGCTAAGCGTAAACTATGCTAAGGGAAATCCTAGTAGATGAAACTTTAGTAGAAATTCCTAAGTTAAGATTCCTACTACTATCAAGCTTAGCTTAGCTAGTAGAAAACAAAGGGTGGAATATATATTCACACTATGGAAAAATTTCTAAGTCTGAGGACTTGTGTTTTTGGTTTAATAAACAACTAAGTTAATGAATCACCTGGGTGGAATGGTAATTGCTTGGGTGGTTTTTGGTTGAGTGGTGTTACACAAGGCCAGGGGACTGGTGAACCTTGTGTATCTCACTTGTGGATGGCCACCCAGGAACAAAGAGATTTGAGATGTCAAGTGAGAAGCTTCAAGTGCAGCAACTTAGCATTATGGGCTCTGCCTGGATCATATAGGTTGCTAGAACTTAGCCATTTGGACAGTTGGTGGTAGTGGGATGATAGGTTGGAACGTGTCCATTTGGTCTAAGGAAAGGCTTCTGAAATATATTGTCTTGGTGAAACCAAGTCTTGTGGGAAAGTGCACCCACCTCTGCAGAGTGTAAAATCTAAGTACTTAGCCATGTCCCTGGTAAAGGACAATTTGAGCATCATGACATGGAAGCTATCAAGAATCTCATCATCCAAATTTCTAAGTTAAAAACTTGTGGTTGAACAAGGGTTAATGGATCTTCAATCTTTGATTGGGAGATGCCCTGGGAAAGATTATTTTGTCAAGCAAAAACTAGTGTTTTCAAATGATAAGGAAATATCTATTTTTGAGCAAGGCAAGCCTCAACTCCACTTTGCCAAATGCATATAGATGATAGACTCCACTATACTACCATAGTATCACTTGCCAATACAATTCAAATGTATTGACCCTTGTGGCTGTAACTTGTTATGTTCCAGGTTTGATTGATTTTGTGAAGTTGATTGATTAGGATTACAAGTCTACAACCAACATGTCTGCATGTGGCACTTTGAAGATGAAGGGCCCCATGCTTATAGATCTACTGCTGCAATGTAATGTAATAGCCAAATGAGCTATGTAAGATGTAATAAAATTATGTTATTCCTGGTTATAAAATTGTATTATAAACTTTGTTTCTTGATATTACATCTTAATTGTGGATGCTAGCTATTGATCCAGGGACTAGCATTGTAAACACAGGGATCTCTACCTTATTAAAGGTTAGGAACCTTACAGATGGTATCAGAGATTTGTGTTGCCTGTAGGATTTGTAAACCTAGGATTGGACAAAAAAACCTTAGAAATATAGGAGTTGTATTTGTTCCAAAACTTATTTACAAACAATCTTGTAAACTCTTTCCTCAACCACTTTGGTTTCAACTCTACATCTCTTCTACTTCAACTTGATGGAAAAACCTACCCCATGGCCAAAGACTTCACCATGTGCTAAGGACTCCTTCAACTCTAATGACTTCAACTTCTTCAACTCTATGACTTCAACATCTTCAGCATTTTCACCAAGGACCCAAAACTTGGATATCACTAAGGACTACAAGTGAGACAAAGAATCTTGCTCAAGACTTGAAGACTAAGGAAACACAACTTAGAAAGAACCTTCATCACCTTTGAAGTTTTGTGACCAAGAGTTTTTCCCAAGGAAACCATGATCTCAAGCAAGAAGAATAACAACCAAGAAAGTTGGAAAGATCACAAGTGAACCATATAGATGGACCACCATATTTAGTTTAAGTCAAACCCACCAACTTATGTGGTGTAACAAAAATATTTTTGGTTGCCTAAAAATATGCTTGAAACTTGTTGTTTGAGTGGAATGTTTGCTTGTGATTGCTTGCACATTGCTTGAGTGAATTGTGATGTGTGTGATTAAAATTATTTTTCTTAGAAATATTTTTGCCTATTCTAATCCCAATCCAACCCACACAGATGACTTCTCCAAGAAACTCCAACATCAAGGATAGTGACAACAACAACCAAGAGGACAACATGAGAGAACTCATAGTAACTCAAACCCAGTGAGCCAATAGACAACTCAGCTTTTAACCAACAACAATGGACTAGACCCTGCCATACAAAGGATTTTGAAACTTCAATCCCATTGTTACAAGGATTGGTTACTCAAATGATCAACATGGGAGAAAACTTTTCCCAAAGAGCTAATGACAACAAGGATGACAAAGATGTTATTCTAGAAGGAACCCAAGCATGCAATATTTGTATAGACAAGGATCATACATGCAAGGATCATGAAGATCAATGCCCCAAGAAGAGAGAAAGATTTCCGACCTTTGAGGTGAGATATGAAGAGCATGAACTAGAAGAAATCCTAGCTTTTGAGAGACCCAAGAAGAAGAAGAAATGCCCCAACCCTAACAAGAAGGATATTACTCAAGTGCAATGTTACAATTGCAAAGAGATGGGACACTATGCCAGTGAATGCCCAGAAAAGAAGAAGAACCAAGAAGACAAACAAAAACTAGTGAAACCCAAGATAAGGAAGGATTTTAGCCAAGTGATGTGCAACCACTGCAAAGAGTTAGGACATTATACATCATATTGTCCAGAGAAGCCACCTCAAGACCTCAGCCTTATCATATGTTTCAAATGCAAGGAACTAGGCCACTATGCAAACTTCTGTCCATGAAAGTTACACCCAAGATCCCAAGCAAGCCAAAATGTAATTTAGATGGAAAATTTTTAAGGGTGGTAGTACCCTAGATGCTTTTGAGCCAACTTGTAACCCTAGTCTCCCCAAATCTCGGGACGAGATTTATTTTAAGGGTGGTAGCCTGTCACATCCCAAGATTTCCAAATCTTGTAATGTGAAAAATAAATGAATAAAATAAAACTTTTATTTTCATTCAGGTAAGAAGAAACTTTTTGAACCCAATTGGAACTTTCAAAACCTATTTGGATCAAATAAAATCCTAAAGGGATTTAAAAAT
Source organism: Avena atlantica (assembly GCA_910589765.1). Classification (NCBI taxonomy): domain Eukaryota; kingdom Viridiplantae; phylum Streptophyta; class Magnoliopsida; order Poales; family Poaceae; genus Avena; species Avena atlantica. The sequence goes on along the minus strand of CAJUWN010000216.1, from coordinate 74,026 downwards.
ATAAATAAACAATAAAGTTAAAAATATTTAAAATTACTATTTTTGGATCTTTTAATAAAAGATTTGGTTTTCAAAAGAAAATGTAGAAAATAATAAGGATTATTTTACATAGCCAAATTAAACCTTGGCCAAGCTTTTGAAATAAAATATTTTGTTTTGATAAAATAGTAAAGGTTTATTTAAATAAAATAATAAGGATTTAATATCCATTTTATTAAAGTAAAGGCTTTTTCCATTTTAATTAAAACAACAAACTTATTAAATTATTTTAAATAAGTTTTCCAAGTATTCTTTATTTTCAAATAAAAACCTACTGATTTGGTTTTATTTTATTTTTCAAATGGAGATTTTAAATAAATCAAATCCTATTTTGATTTAATAATCAGGGTCTATTTATTTAATTATTAATGGACCCTAAAATAAAATTATTATTTTATTTTGGGACTTTGGTTTATGTTGTTAAACAGAACCTAAACTCAATACAAGTTTGGAGGAGGTTTGAATTATTTTGAATGTTTGATTTGTTGTTTGAAATTCAAAACAGGAAATTCAAACAGAAAAAGGAAAAAAACAATCAGAAAGAAAAAAAATGAATCTGGTCGACCCAACCCAGCAGCCCACTAGGCCCAGCAGCCCATTTCCCTCTCTCCCCCAAAGCGTTTTTCTCTCACTCACCACCAGACGACCCGCAGAGCCAATGACAGGTGGACCCAACTCCCTCTCCTCTCTCTCGCTGACCAACCGACCCCACCCCTCCTGTTCATCGTCTACACCCGCGACCAGTTCTTCCCCGCTCTTGCCGTTGCCGTTGATTCCTCCGGTTTAATTCGTCGTAACACTGCGTTTATTCCTCGCTGTGATCAAGCCCATTTAATCGCCTCTGTCTCCTCCCCATTTCCCCTCGCTCACTCCTCTCTCCCGGCCACATGGCTGCCACGATTTCACGCATGAACCCACTCTACTCCGACGAGCTGTAGCGCAAATTCCGGCGAAGCCAGACCACCCCATTACCCCTGGAGCACACGAGCTCGATCCTTACCTTCTGACGCATGACCCTGAGCTTTCCGTTCATCTGCGCGAGCACCGTGAGCTCGGCAACGTCTTCCCCGAGCCAGCGCCGCCATCTGTCTCCAACTGCGGCGACGTCTCCCCGGTAAACCCGACCACCCCTCTCTTCCCCGGACACTATTATGATCACCATGCCCTTGTGAACCTAACGGTGCCTCCTTGTGTCCTAGGGTGCCCTCCATCCTCGCCCTCGACGACCTCCAGAGCACGCCCGACGCCGTGTGGACTCCGGTGAGCAATCCACGTCGGACCAGAGCGCCCCTCGACAAACTGACTACACGTTGAGCATCAGCACGACGCCACGAACACTGTGAGTATCTCCCCAGCCACTCTTGCCTCCTGTATCGCCGGCAACACCACCGCCAGGCCGCTCCGCCGCCAGCCGCCAGACGCCGCCACCAGCGCCGCCAGTTCTTGGCAGGAAGCTGTGAGCCGTCTGATTTTGATCCGAGCGCTGCAATAGTTTCATTTAGCGAATCGGTATGGAGCGTTCTGTGCCGCTCGATCTGTTTTAATCTGACACTCCACAGAGCTCAATCCTCGGGAAACATTTTCGGCCAATCAAAACATTCCACGTGGCCTCTGTTTGATTTAGAAAACCAGAAAACTTTCTATTAGATGTCCATTTTGTAAATTCCATAATTTTGTTCCACACGTCCAATTTTTGCAAACTTTATATCAATGGAATCAGTGGAACATGAAGGGATTCGCGGCATAGTAAATCAAAATTTTCTACGGATGAACAGAGGGAAAGCCAAGATCTAATCTAGGGGATGCAATCAACGAGAGAGATTGGATTAGATCTTCATACCCTTGAAGATTCGCACATCGGAACGTTCGTCGGAATGTGGGTGATGTAGTCGTACTCGCTTCTCCTCCTCGCGATCCGATCCGATCTAGCACCACAAGTGGCGGTGCCTCCGTGAGATGCACATGTGCAGCACCTCGACGTCTCCTCCTTCCTTGGACCAGCATATGGTGGAGAGATAGATTGGATCTACAACACGACGGCGTGGTGCATATGGTGGAGAATTTCTGCAGCAGGGCTTCGCCTACAAACAGTCGGGAGGGAGAGAGGAAGGGCAGCAGGGCAACTAGGGTTTGGAGGCAAGGTGTAGGGGGAGGGGGCGCACCAGCCCTCTATATATAGAGGGGGGGCCAGCCCTTGCCCCTCCTCCAAGCCTTGGGCCGGCGGCCAAGGGAGAGAGAAGTGGGGGGCAAGGACTCTCCCCCTTCTAGAAACCCTATCTCTAGTTTAAACGAGTTTAAACTCTAGGATCGGCTGGGCCCTATGGGGCCTTGTGCCCCTGGCCCAAAGTGTCCAGGACACTCCCTCATAGGCCCATGCCCCCTCCCGGAAGGTGGGGCCACGTTGGTCCCCTTATGGAAGGTTCTAGAAGCTTCTGGTACAATACCGATTAACCCGGAACAATTCCGAACTCCAAAAACTGCACTGCCTTATATGAATCCTATTCTCCGGACCACTCCGGAACCTCTCGTGATGTCCTGATCCCATCCGAGACTCCGAACAAAACTCATAAACCAATTATCCAATCTATCCTAGCGTCGAGACACGTTAAGTGTGTGACCCTGGGGGTTCGAGAATATGCAGACATGATCTTCTATCAATAATCAACAGCAGGGTCTGGGCACCCATATTGACTCCTACACATTCATCGATGATCATATCGGATGAACCACGATGCCAGGATTCAATCAATCCCATATATATATTCCCTTCGTCTCGCGATATTTTACTTGCCCGAGATTCGATCGTCGGTACCGTCATACCTAGTTCAATCTCGTTCATAGCAAGTACTTTACTCGTTCCGTAATCCGATATCACTTTGTGATTAACTCCTTAACCACATGATTGCAAGCGGTGTTGATATCGATTACCGAGTGGGCCCGAAGTATATCTCTCCGACTTGGGAGGGACAAATCCCATCTCGATACATACAACCCAATAGATACTTTCCGATCACCTGAGAGACACCTTATGATCACCCTCTCATAGGATGACGTTTGATGACCTCAAAGCTTTCTTCCGATACCAGGGAGTTGTATTATCTCATGGTCTAAGGAATACAATATTTGACATATGAAAAGCTTCACAAAGATGAACACGATGATACAATATAATTGCTTCACTTAGTTTGGGTCTGTCCATCATATCATTCTCCAATGTTATGATCTCATTATCAATTGACAACTCATGTCTATGGTTAGGAAACCTTAACCATCATTGATCAATGAGCTAGTCCATAGAGGCGTACTAGGGACACGGTGTTGTTCACAAACCACACAAGTATTAAAGTGTCCGCTTAATACAATTCTAGCATGGAATATAAACTTTATCATGAACAAGAATTATAATAATAACATCTTTATTATTGCCTCTAGGGCATAATTCCAACAGTCTCCCACATGCACTAGAGTCAATAATCTAGTTTACATTTGGCAACAATCTCACACCCATGGCACTGAGGTGCTGATCATGTTTTACACGTGGAAGAGGTTTAGTCAATGGATCTGCGACATTCAGATCTGTATGTACTTTGCTAATCTTCAGATCTCCATCTGCAATATAATCTCGGATTATATGAAACTTGCGGTTGATATGCTTGGTCTTTGGATGATATCTTGGTTCCTTAGCGAGTGCTATGGCGCCAGTGTTGTCACACAATATCTCCAGTGGGTCCAATGCACTTGGAACCACGCCAAGCTCAGTGATGAAGTTTCTGATCCAAACTCCTTCACTTGACGCTTCTGCAGCAGCCATGTATTCCGCTTCCACTGTAGATCCCGCGATCACGCTTTGCTTGCAGCTTCTCCAGCTCACAGCTCCTCCATTCAAAATATAAACGTATCTTGTCTGAGATTTGGAATCATCCTTGTCGGTGTCAAAACTAGCATCGACGCAACCTTTTACGACAAGATGTTCATCACCCCCATAGACTAAGAACATTTCTTTAGTCCTATTTAGGTACTTTAGGATGTTCTTCACGGATGTCCAGTGTTCCACTCCTGGATCACTTTGATCTGCTCGTCAAACTAAGAGCATTGGACACATCCGGTCTAGTACACAGCATGGCATACATGATGGAACCTATGGCCGAGGCATAAGGCACTTTGCTCATAGCTTCCCTATCATTTACCGTAGCTGGACACTGAGCCTTGCTCAATATCTTACCTGACAACATAGGCACTGAACCTTTCTTTGCCTTATCCATTCTGAACCTTTTCAGAACTTTGTCTAGGTATGTACTCTGGCTTAAAGCTATCAGACGTCTTTGTCTATCTCTATAGATTTTGATGCCCAATATATAAGCAGCTTCACCTAGGTCTTTCATTGAAAAACATTTGTTCAAATAACTCTTCACATCGTTAAGCATGTTGATGTCATTTCCAATAATCAATATGTCATCCACATATAGTACCAGAAACGTCACCGAGCTCCCACTCACTTTCTTGTAGATGCAAGCTTCGTAGCAATTTGGAACAAATCCAAAGCTATTGATCACTTGATCAAAACGAAGTTTCCAACTCCGAGATGCTTGCTTCAGTCCATAAATGGAACGCTGAAGTTTGCATACTTTATCAGCATCCTTAGGATCGACAAAACCTTCGGGTTGCATCATATACAACTCTTCATCAATGTTTCCATTGAGGAACGCAGTCTTGACATCCATCTGCCATATTTCATAATCATGAAACGCAACAATTGCTAATAAAATCCGAATGGACTTAAACATCGCTACGGGAGAGAAAGTCTCATCGTAGTCAACACCTTGAACTTGTCGAAAACCTTTTGCGACAAGCCGTGCTTTATAGACGGTAACATTACCATTCGCGTCCGTTTTCTTCTTGAAGATCCATTTGCACTCAACGGCCTTTCGGTCGCTAGGAGGGTCCACCAAAGTCCATACTTGGTTTTCGCTCATGGATCCCAATTCGGATTTCATGGCTTCCAGCCATTTCTCAGAGTCTGGGCTCATCATCGCTTCCTCATAGTTCGTAGGTTCACTGTCTTCTACTAACAAGACAGTCAAGACAGGGTTGCCGTACCACTCAGGAGGGGCACGCGACCTTGTCGACCTGCGACGTTCAGTAGCAGCATCGTCCGAAGCTTCATGATCCTTGTCATTAGCTTCCTCTATTGTTGGTGCAGGGCGGCACTGGAACAATTTCAGGTGCTGCGCTACTCTCCAATTAAAGAGAAGGTTCAATAACCTCGTCAAGCTCTACTTTCCTCCCACTCACTTCTTTCGAGAGAAACTCCTTCTCAAGAAAGGAACCGTTCTTTGCGACAACACTTTGCCTTCGGTTATGTGATAGAAGGTATACCCAATAGTTTCCTTAGGGTATCCTATGAAGACGCATTTCTCCGCTTTGGGTTCGAGCTTGTCCGTATCAACTTCTTGACATAAGCTTCGCATCCCCAAACTTTAAGAAACGATAACTTAGGTTTAGCACACCAAACCACAGTTCATACGATGTCGTCTCAATGGATTTAGATGGAGCCCTATTTAAAGTGAATGCAGCGGTTTCTAATGCATAACCCCAAAATGATAACGGCAAATCAGTAAGAGACATCATTGATCGGACCATATCTAATAGGGTTCGATTCCGGCGTTCAGACACACCATTGCGCTGTGGTGTTCCGGGTGGCGTGAGTTGTGAAACGATTCCACTTGCTTTAAGATGCGTGAGAAAATCATAACTCAAATATTCACCTCCACGATCGGATCGTAGAAACTTAATCTTTCTGTTACGATGGTTCTCCACTTCATTCTGAAATTCCTTGAACTTTTCAAATGTTTCAGATTTATGTTTCATTAAATAGATATACCCATATCTACTTAAGTCATCGGTAAAAGTGAGGAAATAGCGATATCCACCGCGCGTCGAAACACTAATCGGTCCGCATACATCGGTATGTATGATTTCCAACAAGTCCGTTGCTCGCTCCATGATACCGGAGAACGGGGTTTTGATCATCTTGCCCATGAGGCATGGTTCGCATGTGTCAAATGATTCAAAATCAAGAGACTCCAAAAGTCCATCAGAATGGAGTTTCTTCATGCGCTTTACACCAATATGACCTAGACGACAGTGCCACAAATAAGTAGTATTATCACTATCTACTTTGCATCTCTTAGCCTCAATGTTATGCATGTGTGTTTCATCCCTTTCGAGATTTAGAAGAAATAAACCATTCACAAGAGGTGCATGACCATAAAAGATGTTACTCATATAAATAGAACAACCATTATTCTCCGATTTAAATGAATAACCGTCTTGCAATAAACACGATCCAAAAATAATGTTCATGCTCAACGCAGGCACATAATAACATTTATTAAGGTTTAAAACTAATCCTGAAGGTAAAACTAAGGAGAGCGTGCCGACGTCCATCACATAAACTCTTGATCCGTTGCCAACGCGCATCGTCACCTCATCCCTCGCAAGCCGCCGTCTATTCCGTAGCTCCTGTTTCGAGTTACAAATATTAGCAACTGAACCGGTATCAAATACCCAGGCACTACAACGAGGGCTAGTAAGGAAAACATCAATAACATGTATATCAAATATACCTTTGATGGTGCCAGCCTTTTTGTCCGCTAAGTACTTCGGAAAGTTGCGCTTCCAGTGACCCTTGTCCTTGCAATAGAAGCACTCAGACCAGACTTGAGCTTCTTCTCAGCAGGAGCATTGCGCTTGCCGCCGCCCTACTTGAAGGGCTTCTTTGCTCCCTTACCTTTCTTAAAGTAGGGCTTGTTGACCATCAACACATGATTATCCTTCTTGATGTCCACCTCCGCAGCCTTCAGCTTTGCGAAGAGCTCGGTGATCGTATCAGTGGAGCCAATCTGATTATGAGTTACTACAAAACTTTTGTAGCTGGGAGGGAGTGATTGCAGAACCCTGTCAATCTTGAGCTCCTCTGGAATCGTGCATTCCAGTTGCTCAAGGCGTTGAGTGTAGCCCGTCATCTTTATGGCGTGCTCACTAACGGAACTCCCTTCCTCCATCTTGCAGTTAAAGAACTTCTCGGAGATCTCATATCTCTCAGAACGGGCCTGAGTCTGAAACATGGTTTTCAGCTCCTCGAGAATCTCAAAGGGCCCGGGATACTCTTCAAAACGATTTTGAAGCTCCGGTTCCATAGCAAACAACATGGTGCTCTTAATCACACCATAATCATCTTTGCGCGACTGATAGACAGCTTTCTCATCAGCCGGCGCAGTTGCAGCAGGGGGGTCACCTAACGCTTTCCCAAGGACATAGTCCTTTTGTCCGCCAGACTGAATGATTCTTAGATTGCGGAACCAATTGGTGAAGTTAGACCCATTGTTTCTAAGCTTTTCCTTCTCAGCAAAAACGTTGAAGTTGGACTTGGCCATGTGATCTACAGTATTTGCAAGTACAATTTAGACTATGTTCATGATAAATAGTTCAACTTAATCAAATTACTAGATGAACTCCCACTAAATTCAACATCCCTCGAGTTGTTTAGTGAACACGATCCAAATTCACCACACCTAATCCGATCATCACGAGAAGAGATGTGGTTTCAATGGTGGACAACAAAGTGTCGATCATATCATTCATATGACTCATGCTTAACCTTTCGGTTCTTGTGTTCCGAGGCCATGTCTGTACATGCTAGGCTCATCCAGCTAGACCCAAGTATTTCTGCGTGTGCAAAACTGGCTTGCACCCGTTGTATGTGAGCGTAGAGTCTATAGCACCCGATCATCACGTGATGCTTGGACACGACGAACTTTCTCAATGGTGTATACTTGGGGAGAACACAATTTTTATCTTGATCTTTAAGTGAGGAATCATCTTATAATACTAGCGTCGCGATCTAAGCATAATAAGATACATAAAAGGATAAACATCACATGCATATAACTTTATGTGACATGGTATAGCCAATCTTCGTGCAATGATCTCCATCTTGTGCGTTCCGGCATGATCTCCATCACTCCACCATGATTGCCTCCACCACGAATAGCAACTACAAACTATTGCTAACTACTTAGCGATAAAGTAAAGCTATTACATGGCAATAAGAAGTTGACTCGCAGGTCATACACAATTATAAAGACAACCATATGGCTCCTGCCGGTTGTGTACTCATCGACATGCAAGTCGTGAAACATTACAAAACATGATCATCGCATACAATATACACATCACATCTTGGGCCATACCATATCACAGAAAACACTCCCTGCAAAAACAAGTTAGACGCCTCTACTTTGTTGTTGCATGTTTTACGTGGCTTATGGGAGTAGATGCTAAGAATGATTCTTACCTACGGAAAGCCACAACGGTGATATTATGGTTGCCAAACTCCGGTGTTAATCCCATGACAACTATAGTGAGAGAAACTGACATCCACCAGCCGCATGTGTGGAACAAGCCACACTTCAAGTGCGGAGCCGGTCTCGCGAACGACGTCGCGTAAGGTTGGCCTGGACCGCTTCAATCTCACTATACCCGCGTCATAAGAAGAACACAAACAAGAGGCTTGCAACAGAAAACATCAACGCCCGCAACAACCATGTTCCGTTCTACTCGTGAAACACATCTACGCATAGATCTAGCTCTGATACCACTGAAGGGTTTCGCGACATAGTAAATCAAAATTTTCTATGGATGCAAACAGAGGGAAAGCCAAGATCTAATCTAGGGGATGCAAACAACGAGAGAGATTGGATTAGATCTTCATACCCTTGAAGATTCGCACAGCGGAACGTTCGTCGGAACGTGGGTGATGTAGTCGTACTCGCTTCTCCTCCTCGCGATCCGATCCGATCTAGCACCACAAGTGGCGGTGCCTCCGTGAGATGCACACGTGCAGCACCTCGACGTCTCCTCCTTCCTTGGACCAGCAAGTGTGGTGGAGAGATAGATTGGATCTACAACACGACGGCGTGGTGTATATGGTGGAGAATTTCTGCAGCAGGGCTTCGCCTACAAACAGTCGAGAGGGAGAGAGGAAGGTCACCAGGGCAACTAGGGTTTGGAGGCAAGGTGTAGGGGGAAGGGGCGCGCACCAGCCCTCTATATATAGAGGGGGGGGGCGGCCAGCCCTTGCCCCTCATCCAAGCCTTGGTCCGGCGGCCAAGGGAGGGAGAAGTGGGGGGCAAGGACTCTCCCCCTTCTAGAAACCCTATCTCTAGTTTAAACGAGTTTAAACTCTATAGGATCGGCTGGGCCCTATGGGGCCTTGTGCCCCTGGCCCAAAGCGGCCAGGACACTCCCTCGTAGGCCCATGCCCCTCCCGGAAGGTGGGGCCACGTTGGTCCCCTTCCGGAAGGTTCTAGAAGCTTCCGGTACAATACCGATTAATCCGGAACAATTCCGAACTCCAAAAACCGCACTGCCTTATATGAATCTTATTCTCCGGACCACTCCGGAACCTCTCGTGATGTCCCGGATCCCATCCGAGACTCCGAACAAAAACTCATAAACCAATTATCCAATCTATCCTAGCGTCGAGACACGTTAAGTGTGTGACCCTGCGGGTTCGAGAATATGCAGACATGATCTTCTATCAATAATCAACAGCGGGGTCTGGGCACCCATATTGACTCCCACGCATTCATCGATGATCATATCGGATGAACCACGATGCCAGGATGCAATCAATCCCATATATATATTCCCTTCGTCTCGCGTTATTTTACTTGCCCGAGATTCGATCGTCGGTACCGTCATACCTAGTTCAATCTCGTTCACAGCAAGTACTTTACTCGTTCCGTAATCCGATATCACTTTGTGATTAACTCCTTAACCACATGCTTGCAAGAGGTGTTGATATCGATTACCGAGTGGGCCCGAAGTATATCTCTCCGACTTGGGAGGGAAAAATCCCATCTCGATACATACAACCCAACAGATACTTTCCGATCACCTGAGAGACACCTTTATGATCACCCTCTCATAGGATGACGTTTGATGACCTCAAAGCTTTCTTCCGATAGCAGGGAGTTGTATTATCTCATGGTCTAAGGAATACAATATTTGACATAGGAAAAGCTTCGCAAAGATGAACACGGTGATACGATCTAATTGCTTCACTTAGTTTGGGTATGTCCATCATATCATTCTCCAATGTTATGATCTCATGATCAATTGACAACTCATGTCTATGGTTAGGAAACCTTAACCATCATTGATCAATGAGCTAGTCCATAGAGGCGTACTAGGGACACGGTGTTGTTCACAAACCACACAAGTATTAAAGTTTCCGCTTAATACAATTCTAGCATGGAATATAAACTTTATCATGAACAAAAATTATAATAATAACATCTTTATTATTGCCTCTAGGGCATAATTCCAACACATGCAACTAATTGTGTACTAAGGGATGTAATTCTTATATCAACACTAGTTGACAAAAGCTATTTCACAAAAAAGATGTCTTGACTGATCTTTCATATTCTCAAATGTTCTGGCATTTCAAACTTGAGTCGAGATGATTTTGATACAACAAACAAATTTACTAGTTCTATTAACAAAACTATGGAGACCTATATACAATCTGCTTATGTTTTCAAGACAGAACATTCAACAACCCTTATCTCTAGGTTTTCCCAAAACCTTTCCGTAAAACCTCTTCACTCCAATATTGGTAGAAATACCAAGAGGTCCTTATCTTACTTCAAAGAAAAACCAATTCAAAATACCCATCCTTATCTCAAGCCAGGCTTGATGGTAACCCTAGTAGTAGTTGGATAAGTTTGATAAGATGAGTTGCCTTGATCTACTAATTGCCTTGTTTGCTTAGGAACTAGAGTGAGCTAATCTATTAGCTCATCCTTAGGGATGAAATCAATATTTGAGATAATCAATCTCAAACCAAGTATGCCAAACTACATCTATCCTGATCTCCACAAGTGAGTCCCAAATCTACTTACGCAGATCAGTCTGAGCTAATCCTTTGTATTACCATCCAACTCATCAAAGACCAAATACAAGAATGGATCCCCTCTATCCAATCTATACTTCAATATCAAACACTTGATGAAGAGGATGGACCCTTGCCTCCTCTCCAAATGCCTCCCTCTCCCAAACTAGTCCAAATCCTCAAATCTGCCAAATTTGGCTGTCTGGAATCCTTATCAAGAATCAATCTTTGGTCCTCCACCTCTTCTAACCCTTGTGCATTATGGAGAAACCATATTTTAGTAAATCACTAGTAATACCAAAGCCCACTCTTGATCTTGGTTAAACCATTCTGGTTCCCATTCATCCATGATGGTTTTGTAGTCAAGATAATAATCTTTTCTCCAAATCTTATCATCTTGCCTACTTTGGCAGAAGATCACATCTATATGCCACCTCCCCTTGACAAACTCTTTGCTTGATTATGATCGACTAATCATGGCCTATCAATCCCCACTTCACTTTTTCCCATTAGAACCTTGTGCATCTTAAACCCACCTGGTTTATAAGGCCTCATGACTATCCTTCTATGGCAGGCTTATTTTCAACAAAGTTTGCCATCTCTTCTATACCACCTCAAATACATACAAACCCAAATCTTGCTTCCATTATCATCTATATAAATTGGTCTAGATATCCATCTATCCCTGGTACCAAGGTGAGCTCTGAGCTCCCCAATCCAACCATGTGTAGGTGCCATAAAAATATCAAGACCCTAGATTCCCCAAAAATCTAGTCTCCTCCAATTTCACCATATTTCTTCAAAACTCAAGTTGAAAATGATGTATAAATCAATTTTACATCATCCACCTTGGTTATGATAATCCCCCAGATAATTTCCATAATTATTTGGATCCTCAAACTATTTAAATTCCACTTTTGGCAAAACTCTAAAAATCTTTGTCTATAAACGCAAATTTGTTTTTTTTGCACATAATTTTGCCAACTCAATGCACATATGAGTTCTATACATCATACTCCACCTTCCCATCTCAAAAATAAATATTTTTGAAATTCTTTATTATTTATTTTTGCCCTTTTTCTCAAATGGCAGAAACAAGAAATAATAGCTTAAAAATACCTTTCCTTATAAATAAATCCCAAGAAAAATCTACAATGTGTGAGATGATATCTATGACCATATCACATAAAAAACCACACATGTACAATGTAAAAATATCAAATGATCTTCTAGAAGCAACTTATGCACTTTTTTGAGTAGTTGCTTTTTAATGGACATCTGGGTAGTGGAAAAATTTAAAACAATTCTCTTAGAGATATCTTGACCTCCAATACCTACTAGTGCCATTTCCCCACCTTGCTCAATACAAGTTTTCAAACTTCCTTCACAAGCACCATAAATATCAATTCTAGCAAAGCAATCAAAACATAAACTACATCCTATAGAAAATCCATCCAACCTTGCCAAGCAATGTTTTGCAGAACCCAACACTCCCCTGGTCGTGTGCTATAGTAGGGTCACTGTAGCAAAAACCCTATGACCCACCCTTGTCATCACATGCTTGGAGGGAGAGAAACATGCCCATTTAACAAAAGCCAAACATTAAAGTGCAGCAGATCCCCCCACCTCCTCCCTGTCCCCTACCATGACTAGAGCCCCCTCTCTCACCTCTCCACCGCCCTCATTGCCCAATGACTTGCCATCCCCCTCTCCACAAGCTCATCCTACACTATCTCCACCATGAACCTCCCTTCCTCTAGATAAAATTCTAGAGGCTTGCTAGCCCCCTCCCTCGGCCCTCCTTCACTCCATCATACTCCACCTACCTCGCCTTAAGATCCAGGACCCATCCACCAGCTCCCCTTCGCCATGAAAGAGAAGAGGAAGCCCTCTAGGGCTCAGCCTGGCTTGTAGGCATGCATACATACCCGACCACCCCAGCTCTCTCCCTCTCCTCTATATTGCTCCCCTGGATCTTAACCACCTCCCCGTACCTTCCTTTGATTGCAGGAACCCCCAAAATCCGACACCCGGGCTATCAAGTCGAGCCGATCGCCTGCTGCAAATGGGAAGCTCTCGAGCCCCAGATCGATTGCATGCAGCACGGGAGCACTCCCCAGGACCTCCGCACCCCACCGAGCCCTTCAGAATCGGCATGCACCCACCACCCGAAGCTTACCGGCGAGACCCAGCGGAGGCCGACGGTGTTGTCGGGCGTGAGGCCTCGTCGGGTTGCCAAAACCTCCCCTGTCACACATCCCTGGAACCGCCTCGCTGAGCGCTTCACCCTATGTCACATCCCAAGATTTTCCAAATCTTGAAATGTGAAAATAAATGAATAAATAAAACTTTGTTTGATTTTCAGGGCCAGAAGAAACATTTTGAATCCAATTGGGAACTATCAAAACCTATTTGGATCAAATAAAATCCTAAAGATATTTAAAAAAAAAGTTAAATAAACAATAAACTTCAAAACATTTAAAAATTACTATTTTGGATCTATTAATAAAAGGATTTGGTTTTCAAAAGAAAAGGTGGAATTATAAATAAAGATTATTTTATAAAGCCAAATTTAACCTTGGCCAAGTTTTTGAAATAAAATGTTTTGCTTTGATAAAAAATAGTGAAGGTTTATTTTAATAAGGATTTAATATCCAATTTTATTTAAGTAAAGGCTTTTCCCATTTTAAATAAACACTAAAACTTATTAAATTATTTAAATAAGTTTTCCAAGTATTTTATATTCTCAAATAAAACCTACTGAAATGTTTTGGTTTTATTTTAGATTTCAAAATAAAGTTTTTAATAAAACAAATCCTATTTTGAACTAAATGAATAAGGTCTATTCATTTAATTATTAATGGACCCTAAAATAAAAGGTTATTTTGTTTTAAACAAGTTTCCAAGTATTCTTTATTTCCAAATAAAACCTACTGATTTGGTTTTGGAAATATTTGGATTTCAAATGGAGTTTTAAAATAAATAAAAACCCGTTTGATTTATTAACTAGTGTCCATTTTATTTAATTATAAATGGACTCTAAAATAAAAATATTATTTTATTGGACTTTGGTTTTGTGTCGTTAAAACAGAACTAACCCAATACAAAGTTTAGTGATTGTTTGAAATTGTGAATGTTTGAATAGTTGATTGAAATTCAAAAACAGAAATTGATTTAGAAAAAGAAGAATGTTTCAGACAGAAAAAAATAGGATCTGGACCAGCCCAGCCGGCCAAGCCCAACAAGGCCCAGTACCAGCCTCTCTCTCCCCCGAAGCATTCTTTTCTCACTCACCAGACGACCCGCTAAGAAGCTGACTGGTGGACCCACGTTTCCTCTTCCTTCTCTCGCTGCCAGAGGACCCCACCGCCATGCCCCCTTCTTCCCCACCCGCAGACTATGCCCTCCCCCTCGCCGGCCGTTGCAGGCGAATTAAGCGCGGCGTAATACGCGTTAACCACACCATTACTCGGCCCCTTGTCCACGCACCTTAAAGCGCTTGCCCCTCCTCTCCGTTTCCCCTCTGTCACCCCGCAGTAGCACGCCCCCAGGCCGCCCCAATTCCTCCCCGAGCACCTCTGTCTCCGACGATGCTCCGGCGACGATTCCGGCCAATATTCACCGCCCTTCGCCTCCTCGATCACACTCACAAGTTCCCCAGGACCTGGCGCATCTTTCTGCATCCGCAGCTCGCTCGCGCGCGCCCCTCAACCTCGACAGCGACGACTCCAAGCGCCGCCACCATCTGTTTGCTATTCCGGCGAGACCTCCAGGTAGAATCTAACCACCCCCTTTCCTATCGTTGATGCTCGCTTGTCAGTGAACCGCGTACGAAGCTAACCTCAACCTTTGTTCCCTCTCCCGTGCTCTATAGCAACATCCCCAGCGACGCCTGAACACACCTGACGCCAGGAGCAACTCCGGCGAGCCATTACTCTCACCTCCGTGTGCCCCTTCGCCAGCCAGTACCTCCTTGAGCTTCCCCAAGCTTCGGCGAACACGGTGAGCCTTCTTCTCCTCTCCCTTGCGTCCTGTGTCATCAGCGACGACCTCGCCTGAGCACTGCCGCCAGAGCGCCGCCGCCAGCGCCGCTGAGTATTGGTCAGAGTAGTTGGGACCGTTGGATTTGAATCTGACGATTAGGATAGAAAGTAAGTGAATGGGTACGCATTATTCTGAGCCGTATGATTTCACTTAAATCCTACGGTCTGTGTTAGTCGATCCGCACGAACCGTGTTCGACGAATCAGAACACCCCACGTGTCCAATGTTTGTTTTAAAAACAGAATTTGATCTATTAGATATTCAAACTTGTAAAATTCATAACTTTAGTTCGACACGTCCAAATTTTGCATACTTTATATCAATGGAATCAGTGGAACAAGCCCTAGCCAACCATGCCTTTAGTTTAGCAAATAGTATATGTTAGCTTGTTGGTTTTTGCAGAAACTTTTGTTTGCTTGTTTAGATTAGAAAAATTGTTCAAAAATGTTTTTGGGGATAAAATCTTTGGCAAATAGTGTGATTTGAACCTACTAACATTAGGAAACACTTTGTGGATTCAAAAATGTATTTGGTGAAACAAAATAGTGATTCTTTGATTTAAAACCATTTCTAGTCAAATAGAAATGTGGTTTATTTATTAAAAATGATTTTGAAGGAAAACCTTAGGAAAATGTTTTGCTTTAAACTCTCTGACCCGAAACACCAAGTTTTATAGTTTGAAAACATATTTGGTGAACCCTATAGGTTAATTCCTTAGTAAAAATATTTCTACACCACATAAAATGATACTTTGTTTTAAAAATGGTTTTTGAGGTGAAACCTTTTGCAAATGACTTGGCCACTTTACAAAATGACCATTAGCTGTTTTCAAATGTTCATGACCCATTAGGAACCACTTTTCAAATAAAACAAAGCTTGGCATTCTTGCATGCATTACTTTGACTTTGTCATTTTATGTGTTGTTTTGCTTGATTGGTAGATTGAGTTTGTGCCTTGTTTGATTGAATTGTAGTGACTTGAAGAGTGTGATTGTTGCAAGGACAAGGAGTGAACCCATACCCTACCAAAAAGGCAAGTGATGCTTCATACGTTTTGTCCCATTACTTTCACTATGCATTAGCGATTTTCTCTAAGTAAAACTTGCATGGATGTTTGCTAAGTATATACCTTGCTATAGGAAAAACCTAGTAGATGAATCCTTAGTAGGATTTTTCCTAAGTTAAGACTCCTACTACTATCCAGCTTAGCCTAGCTAATAGAAAACATGGGTGGAATATATATTCAAACTATGGAAAAATATTCTAAGTCTGAGGACTTGTGTTTTTTGTTTAATAAAACAACTAAGTTAATGAATCACCTGGGTGGAATGGAACTTTCTTGGTGGTTTTTGGTTGAGTGGTTACACAAGGCCAGGGGACTGGTGAACCTTGTGTATCTCACTTGTGGATGGCCACCCAGGAACAAAGAGATTTGAGATGTCAAATGTTGAGAAGCTTCAAGTGCAACCACTTGGCAATATGGGCTCTGCCTAGATCATATAGGTTGCAAGAACTTAGCCATATGGACAGTTGGTGGTAGTTTTTGATAGTTTGGAATGCGTCCATTTTGGTCTAAGGGAAGGCTTATGAAAGATCTTGTCTTGGGAAACCAATTTTGTGGGGAAAGTGCACCACCTCTGGAGTGTGTAAAATCTAAGTACTTAGCCATGTCCCTGGTAAAGGACAATTTGAGCATCAAGACATGGAAGCAATCAAGAATCTCATCATTCAAATTTTCTAAGTTAAAACTTGTGGTTTGAACAAGGGTTAAAGGATCTTCAATCTTTGATTGAGAAAAATGATTTTGACAAGCAAAAACTTAGTGTTTTCAAAATGTTAAGGAAAAATCTATTTTGAGCAATGCAAGCCTCAACTCCACTTAGCCAAATGCATATAGATGATAGACTCCACTATACTACCATAGTATCACTTGCCAATACAATTCAAATGTATTGACCCTTGTGGCTGTAACTTGTAATGTTGCAGGTTTGATTTATTTTTAGTGAAGATTGATTGATTAGGATTACAAAGTCTACAACCAACATCTGCCTGTGGCACTTTGAAGATGAAGGACCCCATGCTTATAGTTATTCCGCTGAAATGTAATGTAATAGCCAAATGAGATATGTAAGATGTAATAAAATTATGTTATTCCTGGTTATAAAGTTATATTATGACCTTTGTTTCTTGATATTACATCTTAACTGTGGATGCTAGCTATTGATCCAGGGACTAGCATTGTAAACACAGGGGACTCCACCTTATATTGTTGTAAGGTTGGGACACTCCCTTTACACCCTAGGCCCTCCCTAACCTCTCTCCGCACCCCTGGTATGCTCCCTGTCGCCGCTCAAATCACCTAGGGTTTCCCCCGATGTTTCCCCACTACCATAGGTAGGAGACGTCGGGATACCGTCGATCCCATCCTAATCCGACGCTCCAGAACGGTCCATACCTCTTCAGCCCCGCAGCCAATGAAAGGCTAGCCCCACCGTGGGACTTCAAACATGGCCTCCCGCCCTCGGGTGCCCCCTGGTGGGACGATTCCGCTCCGTGCGGCCCATGGCGGTCAAGGAATCGTCCCAGACTTGCCCCTTCTTCTTTTCATTGTAAGGAAATTTCTAGATCTTGCTGTTAGGATTAAATACCATGAAAAATATAAAACACCTACAAATATTCAGATATATATTTTATCTACTAGGTGTCTTACCCAACACTCAGCATCAAAATTGGACCAAAATATTGTACAAATAAATTCTAGAAAATAAAATAGCCAAATGTGTCCCTTCCACTAGTAAATGATTTCGGAGAGTTTGGTAATTCCAAAGGGAGTAAATACAATTGGTACTGAAAATTATTAGCCATACCTTGCATGCCACACTAGCCCTACTCAAAATTGCTTCCTGGTTTACCCACAACAAAAATAACAAAATCAGGCCATTTCTGTCTTTAAGAAATTCCCTAGGTAAAACCAAAGATGGTTTTGACAAAATTCCAACTCCCTGCACACATAAGTATCAACATCTTTCAAACACTAGTATTTCATATTTTTATAAGCCACTGATGAATTCTGGTGAATTAAACTGTTCTATGCATAGTTTATTCACCAATAAATTCACCAAGATATTTCTGTGAACCCAAAAAGGGTGATTCCAATTTCTACAGAAAAATACCTAAAATACCTAACATGTGTCTTTGGAAGAACATCAAAAGCCCTTATAGATCTAATCTTGTGAAAACAACTATTAACATCTAGTACTGTCTTTGGGAATTTCTCAAGGGCATTCTGGTAATTGTTTTGAGGTGATTCCAACTCTCAGTGAATCAGTCCATCAAATACTATCTAATCACATAAGGAAATTATTTTTGGAACTCCAGAACAATTCTGGTGAATTATTTCCTAAAACTATAGTTTTATTAACTATAGAAATCACTATAAATATTTGGAAATTGATAAAATAGTGAAACCACTTTTGTTTGTTTCATTTTATTAATATCTATCCAATGATATCATTTTTATATAATAGTATCATATAGAACATGTCCTTGGCCAAAAACCCCTCTCTTAGGTAGTTCCTGGACTATAAATCCAAAAGGATCTTTTTCCAATGCCTCCAAACCTTCTACCAATCTAATCAAACCCATCATCCCACACCCTACTGATGTATATCATGTGATTATCCCTTGCTTGCAATATGCTTTGATGCTTTCATGCATTATATTGATGGTGGTGTTGTTTGTTTGCATGTATGCTCGATAATAGCGATAGTTGCGTTTGTGTGACGCTGAGAAGAAGGAAGCATTGGGTTATTCTTATTATTATGGTTATTGGTTTTATGGTATTATAAAGAAGTCATGGGACATCTTGCTGGTCATAGGCAAGCCACCTTCTTGCTCATACGCCTTTGTCCTACTTTTATACTGATGCATGTTTTATCAACTAGTTTATGTAAAATTTGCATGGTTTTATTATGCTATGTTTTATATGTGGATATTTTTGGCTCCTCCAAACCATTACCCCAATTGTACTACTAAGTAAGACCCCTTGATGACACCTATTTGCCCCTAGATGGATAGATGGTGTTTTAACACCATAACCCCTTTGGAGACTCTTTTTTAGCCGAAGTAAAATTATGGGATGGGAAGACCCCGGAAAAGCTTACAAAAATGTTTTATGAGAAAACCTTGGTGAGGCTTGGCCTACCAAGTGAAGTGGAAAATGTGACAGGTTCTGGTTTTAAAAAAGTTTGGACGAATGATGGAGGAAAAATGTTTACAAAAACACGTCGGGCTGTGCAGTTTTTAATGCTTGAGCAATTAACCCGTTCAACCATAATTACTCATATGTGGGAAGGGTCTGGATCCGAAGGTTGTCTATTCTTGTATAGGTGCCTCTTACGACTACAGGGGAAAACAATCCCAGAGGGTGGGCCTTCTCCATACAAAAGTTCCATGCGTAGCATCGACCGGGTGAAGGAACAAAGGGTATATGGACCTCCACGCGATACTATGAGCCCCTCATTGAAAGCGCACAGCCGTCATGGTGCAAAACGCGCTCTGGTTGGCTTGGTAACTATATAGGGCATCCCTATTTTGAGGGGATTAACATCATAGGGTAGGCATTTATACCATAATGGGAAATTTAGAAGGGCAAGTTTGATTATCCGAGACCCGCATACTTTAGCATGACGATCCGAGCGTGATCCCGGCAGATGAGTCAATTCTTGTGGGCAAACTATACAACCTCTGCATAGTGTAAATCTATTTGAAGAGCCGAGTCCTGGGTCATGGATGGTTGTGATGGCTGCTGTACGTCTATGATGGTTTTTATTTCAAAAAGGACTTAGGAAAAGCAATGGCTTGAGAATGTTTTGAACATGGGATGGTCGGGAAACAGGAGGAAGGAGTTTGGTCATGGGATGACCGGAAAGAAAAACAAATGGGTGACCCAATCATAGTGTTTTCTTAAAACTTTTCAAAAAGGTTTCCAAAATGTTTTACAAAAGTTTTTCAACAAAGATAAAGAGATAGACTATATCTACAAGAGAAACTAGTTTATACAAGAAGCTCTTGGAGCCATTCTACCACATCCATACAACATATCCTTTATTATTGTTCTCTTAAGGTGGTTTGCGAGTACATTGAAAGTACTCATTGGCATTTTCCCTGGCTATTTACTTGGCTAGACTTTCAAATGATCGAGAGAAACAATGGAGATGCTGACGTATAGCGATCTAGGCCGTATTCCCAGTCACTTGCATGTATGTTAAGGCATGACATGGGCTCTGCGCTTGAAGACTTCCGCTATTTCATGTTGTAATCGCCATAATGGCAACCTCGTAAATTTTTGTAATCGTTATTAAATGGATGATGTTATGATACTAGTCGGTTATGCTCACGGCTCACTGATCATGGGAACGTGAATTGTATGCATAACGGCTATTCTCGGACCGTAACTCCGGGGCGCTATAGAAAGACTATTCAAAAGACTGGACATTCACAGTATTACTTCTTATCTTATCTTTATCTTGTCTTATCTCTTACAATACCATACCACAATATATTTTGCAGATAACTTTGAACTTTGACCATTGGATTAAGACTGCCAAATCCAAACATTTCTAAACGTTGGATCTTCTTTTCCATTTTTAGCATCTAGAAGATTCTATTGATAGTCTTTAGCACAATGAATTCTAGTATTCACAAACCTCAACACACACTTCACCGCATAGTTTCAGGGACCTTGTGCTAAGTTCATGGATTTGGATGTAATTTTCATTTTTATGAGGCCCTTGATGTAACTTGTGTTGAATATAAATACACCGCTTAGATCTTTCCATAAGATCGGTCTTTTGGAATAATTGGCTAGTGCATAAATTCTATATGGTATCAGAGACAAGAAGTCTTGAGTTCAAGACCCTGCTCATGCAGAATTAAAAAAAAGGAAAAAAAATATTCTGTGGCCTACTCCTATCCCATGCTAAGGACTAAAATATCCTAGACGTGAGGGGGAGTGTTGAATATAAATACACCGCCTAGCTCTTTCCATAAGATCGGTCTTTTGGAATAATTAGCTAGTGCATAAATTCTATAACTTGTACTTCCACCGACCGTGTTAACTGAAGCACCCCGCTCCTACGGGGCCTACCATAGTTTGAATAAAATGCAACCACGCACCAATTATCACACCATGTGGACCCCGGTTTCTTATAGTTCCAATTTTCAAGATTCCTACCTAACTTCGCGCACTTCATTGACTTGTCGATTTAACGAAATTAAGTCAAACTTGAGATATAAGTAAGTGTGGTATATTTCTGTTGAATTAAATGTATTTTCTGAGGTGGATGGGTGCATCTTCTTGTAGTAAACTACCTTGAAAGAACATTCTCAATTTCCCAAGTGGTGACAAGATTGTTCTTTTTCAAAAAGAATGTCGATCTGAATGCCAGAAGCCAAGCTTCCTGACACATTAAGTCGACCAACATGTTTTAATTATGATTCCCATGTTTAATGTTATGAGTTTTCAAACTTCTTCCTAGATAACTCTGCCCACTTGAATGACTTTATGCTGATTTATCAAAATTAGGTCAAATTTGAACTACAAGTAATTGTAGGTTGTTTGAACATTTTGTGAATTTTTTTGGAGGTAACCATCGGAGGTTCATTTAATATATCATAAACCACCACCGTGAGTTTTGACAACAAGTTCAACTTCTTGCTAAGATTTTGCCTCTTCACAATTTAACGAAATTAGGTCAAACTTGAGCTACAAGTAAGCGCGATAGATTGTTCTCGAATTAAATGTCATTTCATGGGTAGGTGAGTGCATATTCTCACAGTAAACAACACCGCCAGTGTGGTTTTCCTACTATTAGTAAATAACATTCTAAATTTTCAGAGTGATGACCAGATTGTTCCTTTCTGACAAGAAAGGCTGAAGAATATGGATCTGACTGCCACAAGCCAACCTTTCAGACATATATAGTGTACCGACATGTTATACTTATGATTCCCATGTTTTATGAGTTTTAAAACTTCGTCCTTGCTAATTCTGTCCACTTGAATGGCTTTATGTCAATTTATCAAAATTAGGTCAAATTTCAAATGTAAGTAAATTGTTTATTGCGTTTAAAGTTTTATGATTTTTTGGAGGTAACCATCGGGGGGTCATTTAATATATCACAAACCACCATATAGAATTTTAACAATAGGTACAACTTCTTGCTAGGATTTTGCATCTTGACAACTTAACGAAATTATGTTAAACTTGAGCTACTAGTAAGCGCGATAGATTGCTCTTGAATTAATTTTCTTTTCAGAGGTAGATGGGTGCATCTTCTTTTGTTAAACCAAAATGTTATCAGTGTGTGTTTCCAACTATCAGGAAAGAACATTCTCAGTTTTTCGAATGATGACGAGATTGTTCCTTTCCGTAAAGAAGGTCTCAATAATATGGATCTGAATGCCACAAGTAGAGCTTTTTAGTTATATATATAGTGGACCGAAATGTTGTGTACTACTTATATGATTCCCATGTTTCACGAGTTTTCAAACTTCGACCTAGCTAACTCTACCCACTTGAATGGATTTATGTAGATTTAACAAAATTAGGTAACATTTGAACTACGAGTACATTGTAGCTAGCATTGAAAGTTTGGCGAATTTTTTTGGAGGTAACCATCAGGGGGTCATTTAATATATCACAAACCACCATCGCGAGTTTTGACTATTTTTTCAAACTTCGTAGCTAACCTTTCCCACATGAATGAATTTATGTCGATTTATCGAAATTACGTCAAATTTGAACTCCAAGTAAATCATAGGTCTCTTTGAAAGTTTTATGAAAAATCTTTTGGAGGTACCCATCAAGGGTCAATTAGCAATATATCAGTAACCACAGAGAGTTTGGACAACATGTTTAAGTTGTTGCTAATATTTTTGCATCTTAATGTCTTATGAGTTATCCTCTCCTTATTAGTCGCAAAAAGAAAAGAAAAGCACCACCCTCACAACCGTACTAGATTCAGGCACCTTTCTTCACAAGCTACACACCCCAGCGTCCAATCGCATTCGATGCCTATTGCATTTCGAGCCTTCATTTTAATATTTTTAATACTCGGGTGGTGATCCAAGCGTGATTCAGCAAAAAAATTTGGTGTGATATTGGTGGGATCTATTTCAAAAATTTAGTGGAATATTTACAGGATCCTCCTAGCTACCCGCGTAATTACAAGGCCTCTCTCTCGATCCCTCCCACTAATCTGCTCATCATCCTCTATCCTATCCCTCCTTATCTGACTTCCACCTCGTCGTAGTCTGCTCAGCGACACCATCATCCACCTCGTCGGAGTATGCTTCGTTGTATTTGCTTCCCCCGCTAAACGATAGAGTCTTTGCTTCCTGTAATACCCCAGCATTTAGGAACCAATGAAGTGTGGAAATAGAAATCTGAGCATGTGCATTCAATCATCTGTAAAAGCTAGGTAAATATTTCGCCAAAAAACCCTAAAGTGATTAGATTTTCTTTCACTAATGAGAGGTAGGAATAGATCTTTATAGTGATTGTTATAAATTTTGACACAACCTTTAGGAATTAGTGAGTTTTGAGGGGGGAATTTGAATTCAAATTTGAAATATAAATCATTTGGAAAATATTTGAAATTTTTAAGTTAGTAGTATTAAGTTGTTTTCCAAAACGATTTAATAACATTATTTGATTATATTAAAGATATAATAAACAATAATAAGAATTTAAGGCAAGTAAATTCAAATAAGAAATAAATTTTTATTTCTTTTCTTTGTTCCTTAATAATATTACAAAGTGAGAATGATACAACAAATAAAAAGAACACATTACATTATGTGAATTATAATAAAATGAAACTTTATTAAATTGTAAGAATATTATTACAATATTATTTACAAAAAGAATTAAATGAAGATTACAATAAAAACCTATACTACACATCTATTCCTATATTACATCTTGAGCATCCAGATCTTGTTCCTGCAAAATAAGAAAAACAACTCAAAAAGGAAATAAAAGGGTAGTTGGTTATTTTTACTCTCAGTGGTGAACAGTGAAGTGCACTGTTCATGTTACTTCACTGAGTAGTTAAAAGGGTGCAAGTTTCACCAATCTGCATTATCTGTTCTTTTATCAAACAATCCTCACGACCACATCATAAGTGAAGTAAAGGGGCAAGTTTCCCAGGAAGGTAACTAGCAAAAGGATAGAAGTGGAAAAACCATTTCACTTGATCTAATGCACAACCATCCCAAATAGCAAGGCAGCTTAGTCACCTGAATGCATGTAGTGTGATGTCCAAACCACAACAGCAGTATAATCAGTGAAAAGGGAGTTCACAACTGTTGGAATTGTGCCCTAAAGGCAATAATAAAGATGTTATTATTATAATTATTGTTCATGATAAAGTTTATATTCCATGCTAGAATTGTATTAAGCGGAAACTTTGATACTTGTGTGGTTTACAAACAACACCGTGTCCCTAGTACGCCTCTATGGACTAGCTCATGATTAATGATGGTTAAGGTTTCCTAACCATAGACATGAGTTGTCGATTAATAATGAGATCATGTCATTAGGAGAATGAAATGATGGACAGACCCAAATTAAGTAGAGCAATTAGATCGTGTCATCATGTTCATATTTGCGAAGCTTTTTCTTATGTCAAGTGTTGTATTCCTTAGACCATGAGATAATACAACTCCCTGGTATCGGAAGAAAGCTTTGAGGTAATCAAACGTCATCCTATGTGAGGGTGATCATAAAGGTGTCTCTCAGGTGATCGGAAAGTACTTGTTGGGTTGTATGTATCGAGATGGAATTTGTCCCTCCTAAGTCGGAGAGATATACTTCGGGCCCACTCGGTAATCGATATCAACACTGCTTGCAAGCACGTGATTAAGGATTTAATCACAAAGTGATATCGGATTACGGAACGAGTAAAGTACTTGCTATGAACGAGATTGAACTAGGTATGCCGATACCAACGATCAAATCTTGGGCAAGTAAAATATTGCGTGACGAAGGGAATACATATATGGGATTAATTGAATCCTGGAATCGTGGTTCATCCGATATGATCATCGATGAATATGTGGGAGTCAATATGGGTTTCCAGATCCCGCTGTTGATTATTGATAGAAGATCATGTCTGCATATTCTCGAACCCGTAGGGTCACACACTTAACGTGCCTCGCCGCTAGGATAGAATGGACAATTGGTTTATGAGTTTTTGTTCGAAGTCTCGGATGATATCCAGGACATCACGAGAGGTTCCGGAATGGTCCTAAGAATAAGATTCATATAAAGGAAAGCAGTTTTTGGATTTCGAAATCGTTTCGGAGTATTCGGTATTGTACCGGAAGGTTCTAGAAGCTTTCGGAGTGGGACCAACATGGGCCCACTTGTCGGAGGCCTGTGTGGGACTAAGGGGAAGTGCCCTTGCCACTTTGGGCTAGGGGCACAAGGCCCCAAAGGCCCAGCCGGCCAGCCCTAGGGGAAACCCTAGGGAACCCTTCTAGAAGGAAGGGGGAAACTTACCCCCCACTCCACCCTTGGGGCAGCCGCCCGAGGGCTTGGAAGAGGGGCCAAGGGGGGACGGCCAGCCCCCTATATAAAGAGGGCAGGGGCGCACCCTACCTCTCCGACTCCTCCAACCCTAGCCGCCAACTGCTGCCCTTCCTCTCTCTCTCTCTCTCTCCTGACTGCGCGTAGGCGAAGCCCTGCCGCAGAAACTCTCCACCACAAGCACCACACCGTCGTGCTGCAGATCCAATCTATTTCTGCACCATACTTGCTGGACCAAGGAAGGAGGAGACGTCGCGGAACCGTACGTGTGCATCTCTCGGAGGCACCGCCACCTACGGCGTAGGATCGGATTGGATCGGATCGGATCGCGAGGAGGAGACGGCGAGTACGACTACATCAACCATGTTCTGTTGAACGTTTCCGCTGTGCGATTTCTTCAAGGGTATGAAGATATCATCTATCTATATCATTGATTGCATCTCCTAGATTAGATCTTGGCTTTCTTGTTCGCATCCGTAGAATTTTTTTGATTTACTATGCTGCGAAACCCTTCAGTGGTATCACAGCTAGATCTCTGCGTAGATTGTTTCACGAGTAGAACGCAACATGCTTGTTGCGGCCGTTGATGTTTTCTGTTGCAAGCCTCTTGTTGTGTATTTCTTATGGCGTGGCATAGTAAGATCAAAGTGGTCCAGGCCAAATTTACGCGACGTCGTTCACGAGACCGGCTCCGCACTTGACGTGTGGCTTGTTCCACACATGCGACTGGTGGATGCCAGTTTCTCTCACTATAGTAGTGATGGGATTTACACCATATGTTAGCAACCATAATATCACCGTTGTGGCTTTCCTTAGGTAAGAATCGTTCTTAGCTTGTCACTCCCATAAGCCACGTAAAACATGCAACAACAAAGTAGAGGCGTCTAACTTGTTTTTGCAGGGAGTGTTTTGTGATATGGTATGGCCCAAGACGTGATGTGTATGATGTATGCAATGATCATGTTTTGTAATATTTCACGACTTGCATGTCGATGAGTTCACAACCAGCATGAGCCATATGGTTGTCTTTATAATTGTGTATGATCTTTGTGTCAACTTCTTATACGCCATGTAATAGCTTTACTTTATCGATAATTAGTTAGCAATAGTTGTAGTTGCTATTCGTGGTGGAGGCAATCATGGTGGAGTGATGGAGATCATGCTGGAGCGCACAAGATGGAGATCATTGCGCGGAGATTGGCTATTACCATGTCACATAAAATTATATGCATGTGATGTTTATCCTTTATGTATCTTATTATGCTTAGATCCCGACGTTAGCATTATAAGATGATTCCTCACTTAAAGATCAAGATAAAATTGTGTTCTCCCCATGTATGCACCGTTGCGAAAGTTCGTCGTGTTCAAGCACCTCCTGATGATCGGGTGCTATAAACTCTACGTGCACATACAACGGGTGTAAGCCAGCTTTGCACACGCGGAAATACTTGGGTTTGACTTGACGATCCTAGCATGTACAGACATAGCCTCGGAACACACGAACCGAAAGGTTAAACATGATTCATATGAATGATATGATCGACACTTTGTTGTCCACCATTGAAACCACATCTCTTCTCATGAAGATCGGATTAGGTGTGGTGAATTTGGATCGTGTTCACTAAACAACTTGAGGGATGTTGAATTTAGTGGGAGTTCATCTAGTAATTTGATTAAGTAGAACTAGTTATCATGAACATAGTCTAAATTGTATTTGCAAATTTTGTAGATCAAATGGCTAAGTCCAACTTCAACGTTTTTGCTGAGAAAGAAAAGCTTAAGAACAATGGGTCTAACTTCACCAACTGGTTCCGCAATCTGAGAATCATTCTCGGTGGCGGACAAAAGGACTATGTACTAGAGAAAGCGCAAGGTGATGCCCCTGCTACTGATGCGCCGGCCGATGAAAAATCTGTTTATCAGTCACGCAAAGATGATTATGGAGTGATTCAGAGTACCATGTTGTTTTCTACGGAACCGGACCTTCAAAATCGTTTTTAGGAGTTCACCGGGCCCTTTGAGATACTTGAGGAACTGAAAACCATGTTTTAGACTCAGGCCCGTTCTGAGACATATGATATCTCTAAGAAGTTCTTTAACTGCAAGATGGAGGAAGGGAGTTCCGTTAGTGAGCACGCCATTAAGATGTCGGGCTACACTCAACGTCTTGAGCAACTGGACTGCAGGATTCCAGAAGAGCTCAAGATTGACAGAGTTCTGCAATCACTCCCTCCTAGCTATAAAGGTTTTGTAGTTACTCACAATCAAATTGGTTCCACTGATACGATCATTGAGCCCTTCGCTAAGCTGAAAGCTGCGGAGGTGGACATCAAGAAAGATAAGGGTGCAAAGAAAATCTTCCAGAAAGGCAGCGGCAAGCGCGTTGCCCCTGCTGAGAAGAAGCTCAAGTCTGGACCTAAGCCGGACACTGAGTGCTTCTATTGCAAGGACAAGGGTCACTGGAAGCGCAACTGTCCGAAGTACTTAGTGGACAAGAAGGCTGGCACCATTAAAGCTATATTTGATATACATGTTATTGATGTTTACCTTACTAGCGCTCGTTGTAGTGCCTGGGTATATGATACTGGTTCAGTTGCTAATATTTGTAACTCGAAACAGGAGCTACGGAATAGACGGCGTCTAGCAAGGGATGAGGTGACGATGCGCGTTGGCAATGGATCAAAAGTTGATGTGATGGTCGTCAACACGATCTCCTTAGTTTTCCTTCGGGATTAGTTTTAAACCTTAATAAGTGTTATTATGTTCCTGCGTTGAGCATGAACATTATATCTGGATCGTGTTTATTGCAAGATGGTTATTCATTTAAATCGGAGAATAATGGTTGTTCTATTTATATGAATAACATATTTTATGGTCATGCACCTGTTGTGAATGGTTTATTTCTACTGAATCTCGAAAGCAATGAAACGCACAGCCATAACATTGAGGCTAAGAGATGCAAAGTAGATAGTGATAATCCAAATTATTTGTGGCACTGCCGTCTAGGTCATATTGGTGTAAAGGCATGAAGAAACTCCATTCTGATGGACTTTTGGAGTCTCTTGATTTTGAATCATTTGACACGTGTGAGCCGTGCCTCATGGGCAAGATGATCAAAACCCCGTTCGGAATAATGGAGCGAGCAAAGCACTTATTGGAAATCATACATACCGATGTATGCGGACCAATGAGTGTGTCGATGCGCGGTGGATATCGCTATTTCCTCACTTTTACCGATGACTTAAGTAGATATGGGTATATCTATTTAATGAAACATAAATCTGAAACATTTGAAAAGTTCAAGGAATTTCAGAATGAAGTGGAGAACCATCATAACAGAAAGATTAAGTTTCTACGATCCGATCGTGGAGGTGAATATTTGAGTTATGATTTTCTCACGCATCTTAAAGCAAGTGGAATCGTTTCACAACTCACGCCACCCGGAACACCACAGCGCAATGGTGTGTCTGAACGCCGGAATCGAACCCTATTAGATATGGTGCGATCAATGATGTCTATTACAGATTTGCCGTTATCATTTTGGGGTTATGCATTAGAAACCGCTGAATTCACTTTAAATAGGCACCATCTAACTCCATTGAGACGACACCGTATGAACTATGGTTTGGTGCTAAACCTAAGTTGTCATTTCTTAAAGTTTGGGGATGCGAAGCTTACGTCAATAAGTTGATGCCGGACAAGCTCGAACCCAAAGCGGAGAAATGGGTCTTCATAGGATACCCTAAGGAAACGATTGGGTATACCTTCTACCACAGATCCGAAGGCAAAGTGTTTGTCGCAAAGAACGGATCCTTTCTTGAGAAGGAGTTTCTCTCGAAAGAAGTGAGTGGGAGGAAGGTAGAGCTAGACGAGGTTATTGAACCTTCTCCCGAGTTGGAGAGTAGCGCAGCACCTGAAATTGTTCCAGTGCCGTCTTCACCAACAAGAGAGTAAGCTAATGACGAGGATCATGAAACTGCAAACGATGCTACTACTGAACTTCGCAGGTCGACAAGGTCACATGCCACTCCTGAATGGTATGGCAACCCTGTCTTACCCATCTTGTTGTTAGACAACAGTGAACCTGCGAACTATGAGGAAGCAATGATGAGCCCAGACTCTGAGCAATGGCTAGAGGCCATGAAATACGAATTGGGATCCATGAGCGAAAACCAAATATGGACTTTGGTGGACCCTCCTAGCGACCATAAGGCCGTTGAGTGCAAATGGATTTTCAAGAAGAAAACGGACGCGGATGGTAATGTTACTGTCTATAAAGCTCGACTTGTCGCGAAAGGGTTTCGGCAAGTTCAAAGTGTTGACTATGATGAGACTTTCTCTCCCGTAGCGATGTTTAAGTCCATTCGGATTTTATTAGCAATTTTTGCATTTCATGATTATGAAATATGGCAGATGGATGTCAAGACTGCGTTCCTCAATGGCAACATTGATGAAGAGTTGTATATGATGCAGCCCGAAGGTTTTGTCGATCCTAAGGATGCTGATAAGGTGTGCAAACTTTAGCGTTCCATTTATGGACTGAAGCAAGCATCTCGGAGTTGGAACCTTCGTTTTGATCAAGTGATCAAGAGTTTTGGATTTGTTCCAAATTGCTACGAAGCTTGTATCTACAAGAAAGTGAGTGGAGCTCGGTGACATTTTTAGTACTATATGTGGATGAAATATTGATTATTGGAACATTGGTATGCTTAACGATGTGAAGAGTTATTTGAATAAATGTTTTTCAATGAAAGACCTAGGAGCAACTTCTTATATATTAGGCATCAAAATCTATAGAGATATACAAAGATGCCTAATAGCTTTAAGCCAAAGTATATATCTAGACAAAGTTCTGAAAATGTTCAGAATGGATAAAGCAAAGAAAGGTTCATTGCCCATGTTGTAAGGTAAGATATTGAGCAAGGCTCAGTGTCCAGCTACGGTAAACGATAGAGATACTATGAGAAAAGTGCCATATGCCTTGTCCATAGGTTCTATCATGTATGCCATGCTATGTACTAGACCGGATGTGTCCAATGCTCTTAGTTTGACGAGCAGATACCAAAGTGATCCAGGAGTGGAACACTGGACAGCTGTAAAGAACATCCTAAAGTATTTAAATAGGACTAAAGAAATGTTCTTGGTCTATGGAGGTGATGAGCAGCTCGTCGTAAAAGGTTACGTCGACGCTAGTTTCAACACCGACACGGATGATTCTAAATCTCAGACTGGATACTTTATATTTTGAATGGTGGAGATGTAAGCTGGAGAAGCTGCAAGCAAAGCGTGATCGCGGGATCTACAACAGAAGTGGAATACATGGCTGCTTCAGAAACGTCAAGTGAAGGAGTTTGGATCAGGAACTTCATCACTGAGCTTGGTGTGGTTCCAAGCGCCTTGGACCTACTAGAGATATTATGTGACAACACTGGTGCCATAGCACTGGCTAAGGAACCAAGATATCATCCAAAGACCAAGCATATCAACCGCCGATTTCATATAATTCAATATTATATAGCAGATGGAGATCCAGGGGCGGAGCCAAGGGGGGGCTAGCAGGGGCTAGACCCCCCTAACCATCAGCCCCCCTTAATAGATAGGTGCAGATTTTAGTACTAAACTAATGGCCTCCTAGGCTTAATTAGCACTAAGCCCAAATTTAATTGATTTGTCGTGCTTCTCTATACCGAAAGCCAAATATAGCCCATGAATTCGTTTTATTAGTCAACCGTAGTAACATGTCCTAACATTTTTCATTTGTGTAACTAGACCTAATAGCTAGCACTATATGCAATTGTTCAGATCAACTGACTCGATGTCTGCCACCGTTGCTCGCTCCTACTCAGTAGCCATACGGCACGCGGTGCTATGGCCGCGGCGCCATGCTAGCCAACCATGTTGTTTGACAGTTTCTACCTTTGCAAATCATGCCTCAACACCAACAATAATCATGTTGTGCCATCGAGTGTAGGGATCAATCTTTCTCACTCTGATTGAAGGTACCAAATTGTTAGTATTTTATCGATAGATTGCATAATCTATAGTCTAATTGATTAATTTACAAAAAATATGCGTCTTTTGTTTGATGTTTGCTCAGTGATGATGACAACTTATTGCAAAATAATTGGGAAATAATAATAGGAAGGTCACCTGCAATTAATGGAATTATCAGGCTTTATACTCGTAGAGATAAAGTTGATCCAATATAAACTAATCTTTTGTTTTATATTGTCTAAGATTTAGTGATACATATTAGTATTGGTTATATGACGATACTTTGATATATTGTTATGATTTTTATCCAAACAGTTATTCCAACACAAAATGCTAGCTAATTGTTGTCTTCATGAGAAAAAAATCGTATATATGATCATCAGTATCTTCGCCCCCCTCAATGTCAAATCCTGGCTCCGCCCCTGTGGAGATCTGAAGATTAGCAAAGTATATACGGATCATAATGTCGCAGATCCGTTGACTAAACCTCTTCCACGAGCAAAACATGATCAGCACCTTAATACCATGGGTGTTAGATTGTTTCCAGATGTAAACTAGATTATTGACTCTAGTGCAAGTGGGAGACTGTTGGAATTATGCCCTAGAGGCAATAAGAAAGATGTTATTATTATAATTCTTGTTCATGATAAAGTTTATATTCCATGCTAGAATTGTATTAAGCGGAAACTTTGATACTTGTGTGGTTTGTGAACAACACCGTGTCTCTAGTATGCCTCTATGGACTAGCTCATTGATTAATGATGGTTATGGTTTCCTAACCATAGACATGAGTTGTCGATTAATAATGAGATCATGTCATTAGGAGAATGATATGATGGACAAACCCAAATTAAGCAGAGCAATTGGATCGTGTCATCGTGTTTATCTTTGCGAAGCTTTTTCTTATGTCAAGTGTTGTATTCCTTAGACCATGAGATAATAAAACTCCCTGGTATCAGAAGAAAGCTTTGAGGTCATCAAACATCATCCTATGTGAGGGTGATCATAAAGGTGTCTCTTAGGTGATCGGAAAGTACTTGTTGGGTTGTATGTATCGAGATGGAATTTGTCCCTCCCGAGTCGGAGAGATATACTTCGGGCCCACTCGGTAATCGATATCAACACCGCTTGCAAGCACGTGGTTAAGGAGTTAATCACAAAGTGATATCGGATTACGGAACGAGTAAAGTACTTGCTGTGAATGAGATTGAACTAGGTATGCTGATACCAACGATCGAATCTCGAGCAAGTAAAATATCGCGTGACGAAGGGAATACATATATGGGATTAATTGAATCCTGGCATCGTGGTTCATCCGATATGATAATTGATGAATATGTGGGAGTCAATATGGGTTTCCAGATCCCGCTGTTGATTATTGATAGAAGATCATGTCTGTATATTCTCGAACCCATAGGGTCACACACTTAACGTGCCTCGACGTTAGGATAGAATGGATAATTGGTTTATGAGTTTTTGTTCGGAGTCTTGAATGAGATCCAGGACATCACCAGAGGTTCCGGAATGGTCCGGAGAATAAGATTCATATAAAGGAAAGAAGTTCTTGGATTTCGGGTTCGTTTTGGAGTATTCGGTATTGTACTAGAAGGTTCTAGAAGCTTCCGGAGTGGGACCAACGAGGGCCCACTTGTCGGAGGCCTGCATGGGCCTAAGGGGAAGTGCCCTGGCCACTTTGGGCCCGGGGCACAAGGCCCCAAAGGCCCAGCCGGCCAGCCCTAGGGGAAACCCTAGGGAACCCTTCTAGAAGGAAGGGGGAAACTTGCCCCCCATACCACCCTTGGGGCCGCCGCCCTAGGGCTTGGAGGAGGGGCCAAGGGGGGCCGGCCAGCCCCCTATATAAAGAGGGCAGGGGTGCACCCTCCCTCTCCGACTCCTCCAACCCTAGCCGCCAACTGCTGCCCTTACTCTCTCTCTCTCCCAACTGCGCGTAGGCGAAGCCCTGCCGCAAAAACTCTCCACCACAAGCACCACGCCGTCGTGCTGCAGATCCAATCTATTTCTCTACCATACTTGCTAGACCAAGGAAGGAGGAGATGTCGTGGCACCGTACATGTGCATCTCTCGGATGCGCCGCCACTTGCAGCGTAGGATCGGATCGCGAGGAGGAGACGGCGAGTACGACTACATCAACCACGTTCTGTTGAACGTTTCCTCTATGCGATTTCTTCAAGGGTATGAAGATCTCATCTCTCTCTCTCTCGTAGATTGCATCTCCTAGATTAGATCTTGGCTTTCTTGTTCGCATCCGTAGAATTTTTTTGATTTACTATGCTGCGAAACCCTTCAACAACCGTGCCATAGCTATAGGGAATTCATTCTATCTTCTCAAGCACATTACAAGAACACATTGAGTCCGCCAAATTTCCTAACAAAACCACCAGCCAGAAACACAACAAACCATCCAATCATCCTCAATATGGTAACATAAGGAGGGGGTGGTGCAGAAGGATAGCAAGGTCAAGTACAAGATCACATGAGCTAGGAGGTGCAGAGCAAGATCAAGCCAGCAATACCAAGCCAACAAGATAATCTAGCACAAGAACATCATCACCAGCAGTCAAGTTGTGTGGTGAGTACAAGTAAACCATCACATGATAAAATCATCTTAGATTATCCAAGAATGTGTTGTTTTATATATTTAATCTTCTCAGAAAACACCCAAGTGGGGTGTATCCATCACAGAAGAGATTAAACACAGTCAACCATCAATCTTTGCAAACAAAACCAAGATCTCAGCCTGAGCATCACTGATCTTGGGTAGTAATCCATATTTCTATATCCAAATATACCAGCAGCCTTAAATAAAAAATTTGGGCACATATTTTAAATAGCAGCACCCTAGAATTCAATATATCTTAATGATCTATATGAAATAGTAAGGATGTTAAATCATTTTCTTAAACAGCTTTAAGAATCATTGTTTTACACATAATACTAAGTCACATCTGTGAGGAACATCACGTAAAAACTTTAGTTTCTACCTAGCAATGCCTCAGACTAGCATCATAGGCCAAATAAAATTCATATGCATCATAGGTTAACATATCCAGCATAAGTTTCAACTCATTTTAGCACCAAGCCACAGTAGGACATAGGTAGAATTTAGCCATGTACTAGAATCAACACATGTGTACCATTCCAAGGAAGGTGTCACAAGTATCTATTATAAACCAAGCAAATCATACCCATAGAGTTCACAAGTAAACTTGAAGAAAGATATTCCATCATTTTCCTGGAATAAATAACGAGGAATCATATTTACATTTAAACATTCTATCATAATCAAAGAATCAGAGGAGTATCAAATCAACTCCAGTCTAAATATATCAACACAGTACAGTGTATAAGGGTTCAGTAAACAATTACAATTACACCAGACAATGGTGAAAATGCATACTACTAGGAATCATATTGTTTTGTTTAATGGAATAATCACCAGTGGCATCAATAGTAAATTCCAGGAAGTCAAACACAGGCTCTAGTACTAAAACTAGCTAACCATCATCACTAACAACATGTTAGAAAAGATTAGAATCACAGCATCACCATTTGTATAGTATCCAATATCCAACAGAAATTTATGAAACATGGCCACTAACAATCCCAAATTCACTAGTGGACAATCATCTAGAACATTATAATCACCACAATTATCCTCAATAATCAACACATGGGGGGAATGAACCCTAAGAAAACCTATGAACCCTAATTAGGAATTTCTCACTATAAGCACACAAAGGCTAGCGAGGGAGGTAAAGGACAGAGAACACGAGGGGGAATAGAGAGAAACTTACCATGTTCCTCGCTGACGTTGAGAAGAGGAAGCAGATAGGCCGACGAGTGCATGACGGCACGAGGAGGACCCGAGGGCGCTACAACCCCCGCCAAGCCATGGCACGGCGGAAAGAGCCACACAAGTGGTCTAGCAGGACCATCCAACCCGCGGCAGAGCACCACAGACGTGGCAAAACACCACATAGCCGACAAGCACCAAACTCTAGGGTTCGGGGTGGAGTCATACTGGCCGGGAGAGGGCCCTAAAGACAAATCGAGCAGGACCAGATGGCAGAGCGGCATCGACTGCCTCTCATGCACCACGACGATGGCTAGGGAATCCCAGGGAGCGGAAAACAAGTGGCAACGGCGTCGGCGGCAACACACCGCAGCGGGTCGAGCGCGAGGAGGAAGAATAAGGGTAAGCGAGAATGAGATGGGTTCGTACTGGGCCATTATGGTCCAGTACCACTCTAGTAGGGGATTTGGCCAGCCTAGTTGGGCCAGATTGGGCATGTTCAACCCAATGGGCTTGGCCAAAGAGTTAAAAGAAAGAATTAAATGACTAAGAAAAGACCAAAATACCCCCAGGATTTGATAAGTCCTACAAAAATAAAGAAAATTCATAAAAATAAAAATAATATATCCACGAGTTCATAAAAAATAAGCTACTTAATAAAATTAAGAATTATATTTTTAATAGAATAAATTTAGGTTAAGAATTTTTATAATATATATTCCTTATGGAATTTATAAAAATAAATAAAATACCTAAAATAAATAAAAATTACTTTTATCATTCTTAATTAGTGTAGTATTTTATAAAAAATACTAAATTTCTATTTAAAGTAGAAAAATAAAATCTTCTAAATTAAAATACCTATTCTTAAAAGAATATTAAGAAAATAATAATAGGAGTTAAAAATAAAAAATTCTCAGTTTTTAACTCTTTTACTGATATATTATATTACACTAGTTGAATGCCCGTATGTTACTACGGTTTTTTTCCTCGCGAAATGTTGCGATATACATTGTGTATTATAAAGTAGCCGTAAATTTTCCTAAAAACATCAAGATTACACCTTCTGTGAAGTTTATTTTGATAGAAGTTACAGTTAGACATAATTCGTATAAAAATAAGCATCCAACTAATTATGTTCCATTAACTAATATCTACTCCCTTAGTCCCTTTAGATATTCTCCGGAAATATGAGTATGATACTTGAGAAAGTGCAGTAAATTTGTTTACTCACTCTCGTAACGATCCTACACGAGCAATACTTGTCTTGAGCATGTAGATTTCGTGTGAAAATAATTTAGTATAGATATAGTCGAGAGACCATGGATCTGAGAGAGATAGGCGGCTTCACCTACTTGTAGCAAGTCCCGCAGGAGGCAAACTTGGCGGAACATTCCATAAGGAGTGAATTGATTGATAATGGCACGAAGCCCCGCAGGAGGCAAACTTTCGTATTGTTATCCGTCTATTTCTTAGACACATTCTTTTGTCTTAGACCCACTTTTTTTTTTTGATGTGGAAAGAGCATCATTAAAAGCCGATATTTTTTGCCCCGAGCTTTCACAACACAAACCTTCTGTAGCATCCCAATTGTCTAACAATTGCAATGCTACTAGCCTAGTCTATATAAATGCTACTTTCTACATATAATTGTTGCATCATAATTATATCATGCTCATGTCATCATGCCACCTTGCATTTGAGCATCATATAAAACCCTTTTGATTTGGTTCTTCTCTCATATGAATTGTTAATTGTATTTGCCTCTTGATATTGTATTTGGTTATTGATATATTGTTAAATGCCCAAGTTGAGTTGGGGGCATATCTTTTATTGACTCCACCACCTTTCTTGTCATCACCCCATCATTCCACCATTCCACCATATATGAGCATTGCAACTTATTTGGTTTTACCTCTAGCTCATGTGGGTTGGGATGGATCCAATTCTATCTCCACATGCTCTCATCTTAGCATCATGTGGTTTTCACATTATTGATATGTGGAGAGCCACATGGCCACCTTTGCATGCTATGTTGTGGATTTGCCTCTACTAGCTTCTATGTGGGAATTATTCTATATGTGTACATGCATGAAGCTATAATTTAGCCATGTGATGATCTAGTGGAGAAACACACCCTAGTATGGTCATATAGCTTCATATATGTGCATATGTTCAATATTTTCCATATTGCATGGTAGTATTCAAATTTGAGTGCATGCATGATATAAATGCCCATGTGTATTTCTAGTTGTTTTCACAATTGGCACCATGGCATTTAATGTATTTGCATGGGCCATGCAAAGCACCACCATTCTTTCTCCTTTGGTTTATCTTTGGTTTATGAGTGGATCCTTTCTTTGTGAGCTTCCTTTCTCTCTTATTCTAAAACCCCCCCTCATATTGATCTTGTGCTTGGATCATGTGAAAACCTCACACCACCTCTTCTCTCATCTCACTCTCCTTATCCATCATCACATCCTC
The DNA here is from genome assembly GCA_910589765.1 of Avena atlantica. Classification (NCBI taxonomy): domain Eukaryota; kingdom Viridiplantae; phylum Streptophyta; class Magnoliopsida; order Poales; family Poaceae; genus Avena; species Avena atlantica. Next base: position 36,099 of record CAJUWN010000216.1, on the reverse strand, counting down.
CACCCTTGCTTGATCCTAGTGGATCACCTAATCCAACCCTAAGCCCCCTCTCTCATCTCTCCTCGCTCTAACCTAGCTTAAACCCTAAACCTAATCACCTCATCTAATCTAATCCTATTTACACCTTTCCCCTCTCATCTCACCCTCTCTCCTAAACCCTAGCCGAGCCCTCCCTCTCCCTGCCAGCAGGCCCCACCAGCCCGAGCCTGCCCTCCAACCCACGAGCTCCCCTCCTCCCTGGTCCCTCTCTTCCGTCTCTAAGCTACAGGACAAGAAGGAGGCAAGAGAGAAGACCTAGCCCGAGCTACCCTCCTCACCTTTATGCAAAGCCACAACCACCCATGTGCTCCCCCTTTCCTCCCTGATCTTTATCTGCTAACCAAGCACCACCCATCCCCTTCCATCTCCAGATCGAGATCTGAAGCTAGCCTCCCTCTCTCTTCCTCATCAAGGAGGCCATGGCCATCTCCATGCCCAAAACCCAAACCTTAGCCCGTCTACACCATGTCCTTGCCAATCGGGTGAGTGCAGCATGCCGAGGACGTCCAGCATCTTCCTCTGCCTCCTATGCTTCGTCTAGTACCAGTACACGTCGCCGGATCTCGCCGGAACCTCACCAGCGCCGCCATGGACCCGAGGAGCAGGAGATACCAGGACCTCTGCCTCTGCCCCGATCTGCTCCACCTCTAGCTCCATCAACGTTACCGACGCACTCCTGGTGAGCCCCTGCATCTCCTAGACATGCCCCCCTACCCTAGCTTGCACCGTAACGCCGCCGCCTTCCGTCGAGCACTCCGCGTGCGCCGCCACCGCTGCGCGTCGCGCTCTGGCCGACAGCAGCAGCTGCAGCAACGTTCGTCCCCCTTTGTTCTCCGCCATGCCTCGCGCGCTGTAGACCTCCTTTTTAAAAACATCCTAAACCAAACTTGTAGATATTGACCCCCTCTACAACTTTGCTTTTTGCGGAATATCAAGATTCGGAGCGGATTGCTCGCCATCGTCATTCAAATATTAGATCATCTAGCTGCTTTTGTTGATACAGTCTTCAGTTCATCAGATCTGCGTCGTCGTTTTTGCGTTTAAGCCCCTATGCTTTTTCCCGCCTCAACCCGCAGTCCGCCGAGCCCACCAACCAGCCGCTGTGGGAACTTTGCAAAGAGCACCCCGTAGAATCCGAGCCTCAGCCCGCGCAGGCTCGGACCAACCACGTGTCACAGCCTGAACCATTCACATGCGCAGTGGGCCTCCCAGCTTTCTGGCCCACTTGTCATTGACTTGGAGTAGGAAAGACCCCGGTGAGAAAAGCCTTTCTGTGCGCGTTTGTCCCAGTCAGCTGTTGGCCCCACTTGTCAGTGACAGTGGCTAGCTTCCTCTGAGTGTAAAAAGTCTCTGTTCTTTTCTGTTTTAATTTAAATCTTTTCAAATTTGTTTTAATTCAAATTCAAATCTGTTTTGATTAACTTTTGAAATATAATTCCAAATAATACAAATTATATATGTTTTGAAATCAAAAAAATGTGAGGATTTCAAATATGCCATCCAAAATATATTTTGAACACTTTAATTTTCGAGTTGATTAAAATTACAATAAAATGCCCTTTTTCTCAATAAATTAATAACTTTTGTTTTATAACTCCAAATTTAACAAATTATATGTCTAAAATGATTAGCTCGACGAGACCTTTCTGTTTATGCATTCCTTGTCCTATTTTGCAGCATGTATCATATAAATATAAAGCATACAGCAACTTATATGAGGTTAAAATGTGACCAAAACTCAATAAAAGGCTTTATTCTTGTATTCCACATCTCACCTATGCCATGATACATTACTGCCATGAAAATTGTGCATCATTCATCATGGCATGATTGTTTGCTGGTCGCATTTTATTCTTATTCTTGTGCACTTTATTTATGTCGGCCCTTGTTTGTTTGGTTCTTCATCGAATAGACGCTGAGCAGGGGATATATCAAGAAACCCAGGAGCACTACCCAGATCCTTCTCTCGCTTCAACTGAGCTGCCAGGCAAGCACTACCACATGCTTGTATACATATATTACCTATTGCCTCTATCTTATTCTTGCATCATTGAGTCGCGATTGCATTAAACTGAATCCCAAGTATTGCATAGCCTTTACTTTTAAACCCCACCAAAGCTTGTTCCTCCATCCCATGAGCCATTACTACAGGAGTTGTTTGAGCCATGCGAGTCGTAGAATAGCATGTGTAGGGTATGTGAGTGTCTGATGGATAACGAGGTACCTAAACAACTTAACCTGAGTAGTATGGGACAACTAATGAAAGTGGCACCGGTGAGCAATATCTGCTATTTGGTTTTTCATGCTCACTTGTGTCCCGTAGGACCCCGAGTACTTGATTCTTGTTCCTTGAATATTCGCGCTATCCACATCCGGGAGGATTATGGGACCCCCCTGAGCCAGAGCTTGATTCATTCTTATTTCTTGGGGCCACAATCTGGTTTGAGGTTTTATTTACTATCCTGTACTTATGCCATGCTTTACTGCTTTATTTAAATTGTGCGATGTACTGCACCTATACTGTTTAGGATCGTGACACGTTTTCGCTGTATCGACAAGCCTAGTCACATTTTCGGGTTCCCAGTCGTTTACAGCCGTCCCCACAAACCTTGAGTCCGTCTCGAAGTCAGCTAACTTCGTTGCCGGTAGCTTAATGGGGTGGCCCCCTGAAACATTTCTGAATCTGGTGATTGCTTTGTCGTGAAGGCCTCGTTGGGTTTTGATTTGGTTTTTCCGAGGTTGATCGAGTGTGTGTTGCTATTTGTGCACCCCTGCAGGGTAAAACTTTCTGAAAGCCGTGTCCGCGGTTATGGACGACTTGGAGCACAGTTTCTCGATCATAGACAAGCATAACTAAAGTACCGCCTTTAACTTGACTAAATAACTGACTAGTAAATAGGGAAACACTCATGGAATGGATAATAAAACTGCCAACGGATGGGGGGTTGTTCGTCCGCTTCCTCGTTGGTAAGCGAGGAGGAGGATGAATCTGTTAATATTACTGTTATAATTGTTGTTATTAATTCACGGACATCCGTCTATCTTTGGTTAGGCGGATGGTTAGCGAGTATCTATAGAATTGTTAGGGTTTATCTTTTGCTGCAATTGCGTCACCCCAGGTTGTGTCCCCTTTAGAGGCATAAAGACTTGCTGAGCACCCCTAGGGTCTCACACGATAAATTATTTGATTCAGATGAACAGGTGCACTCACAAGATGGATACTGGGTGGAGGAGAAGGACGATGTGGACAACGATCATTCGGTGTAGAGATTCCGGGAACGGGGATCCGTGAGATCTGTGGGCGGGATGTGTTTATTTTATGGGGCATCTTATGCCAATTAGCTTCTTATCCGTACTCGGATCTTGATGCCGCTTCCGCCTGATACTCTGATGTTTGATGTATGAGGAGATATCCTAAACTATTATATCTATCTAGGATATTTGGATCTTGCCGTATGGCGTTGCAATATTTCTATTTCTTTTAGATGGAATGGCTATGGTGTACTGTTGTATGGTGGCTTGCATACATACCCATTTGTGTATGTAGTTGATCCCTTCGCCTACCGATTACGCCGCCCGTTCTTGTCCCGATGTTTGGAAATGGTTGGAACGGCCGAAAGGTCTACCTGTGAGTGGCATTTGGGCCCCACCGTACTATTTCAACCATTTCCGCTCATCCAGGCTTGTAACTAGGAGCGTAATTCACCGAGGTAGTTACAATTGGTATCAGAGCCATCCCGCCCTTCAGGGTCTCAGCCAAATGGTCGTTGTCAGTCTAGCAAATATTTTTGGTAGCTATGTATACTAGGGAAAAACAAAACGCGAGAGTAGGACTGCTTCCACTTTTCTTCTTACCCACCCACCACCCTTATCTGGTAAGGAAGTGTAACGTTTTCAATCCTCTTCTTAAAATTCAAACTAGGATTCACGTGTTCTGGGTTTCCGTAGTACCATAGAAAGTGTGTGTGTGTGTAATTCCTTGTCTATCTGTTGCATCCAAGTTGTTATCACAATCGGCCTTTTGGTTATCAACTGTTGGTACATTCCATACCGACAGGCTTTTGCATCCGACGCGATCTATCTGACTCCTTGTTAACCGGTGCCATCTTCTTAAGGGTGTCCTTCCTTCTAGCAACTCCACATTCTGTGAAACCATCAGTTGCTAATCGCTACCTGATAAGTATTTTTGCGCATCTATTGGTATTTTAATGCCGAAAAATGAGGAATTTTTTTCTTTCATACATCTGTGCTTCCACACTCCTTTTCAGTCGTGTGTGAAACATTATCTATCTTCCTTTTATCAGCATGTCCATGCTAACTCATTCTTTTGTCACCGGCGCTTAATCCTAGAGTTTCATTTCATCTCCAATTCTCTTGGGCTAATTACATAACATGTGTCGATCCGATGCTGGTGATTGTAATTTGGTTCTCGGCATAGCTATATTCCACTCATGATAAGTGTCATATAGATCTGAATGATGGAGTGGAATATGGAAAATGCAATCACCACTATCCTCCAAATGGTGACGGTTATCTCCTGTGATTTTGAGTACACCGCAATCATATCTATGCATATTCAAGCATCTTTGGCAATCCAGAGTTTCTCCAAGCACTACGGCGGTCTATCATCTGTCCATCATGCTGCACATCCTTTTGAACCCCATATCTGCACAATTCTCCTGGATACGAGGGAATTGCATCTTTTCGTCTCTGATAGCATTGCTTGAGGTATGAGCTATCATCGGTTCTTATCCAAGATCTCTTTATCTTTGTAACCGGTGATCCGATCGACAATGTGAACCAGGTGACATCTCTTTTTCTTCCGAAGGACCAGTTAACCTATTCTGTCAGCGCATCTTCTTCAACAGGAATCCTTACTCGTAACGTTGATCTTTCAAAGAGCGTTGAGCTCAGAAAGTGTTTCAAGCATTGTTCGTTCTCCCGCCTCTTGAACTTGGTATTCTGGGAATATCCTGTTAATCCATGGTGGTATATGTTGATAATATACTTGCCTGTTCGATATCAATGGAAGGACATGGAAGATCATCTGTGTCTCTTTCTCTCGAGCTTCGTGAGCACTGCCTGTGTGCAAAGTCTCAAAGTGAGAATTCTGACTTTTTAAAGTCACATATTTCGACCACGTCCTTCTGCTAGATACATTACTTCAACTCTGGAATCAGCAAGTCTATTGTTAATTCCATCCTCCATCTTCAACCAATCCAGAGTTGTTCCTTGTTGGCAAGTTATCATCGTCGTTCCGCTGAAGATTTCCTCAAGGCTGCTAAATCTCTCTCAATCATTTCCAGAAGAACATGGAGATCTTTCACCTCAATCTCGTTAAGTAATCCCTTGAAACCCTCTCGCTCTATCGTCTATGCTCAATCCACCGGAGGCCATGAAGACCATCCAGATCTTGTATTCCTTCCGTTCAAGTGGTGCTATCTTTTTCTATATCTGTGAAATTTTGCAGTTGTCTCCGTGATCTTCCTTTATATCTTTCCGGTGGCTTGGTACTTCCGACATGACGACAACATCAGCATCTTTATCTATCTATGAATCCGGCGAATCGTTTGCATCTATCCTTGTTTTCTAACGGAGTTCTATGAGTTTTTGCCAACACCTTCAGTCTGTTTCGGTAGTTGGGTTGCATGATTTTCTTATTCATGTGCGGAGTAATGCTTTGAGTGCGGGATGGAGTAGCTACCATACCACTACTCTTATCATTCGCTCTTGTACATTTAATTGGTGAATTAATGTGATTTCACTCATTCCACGGAAGTTAGAAGTGGCCTTTATCCCTTGATACTTTTACTTCCGTCCTTGTTTTTCCGGAGTGCTCTTTCGAAGAAAGTAATCAATAATCTCTTGTTGGTGATCTCACCCTTTCTACACGGAGCAAAATCCTCAATTATCTGGTGGAAACAAACGCAAACCTTTTTCTATCCTCGTCTTTCTACCGATGCTCGATATCCCCAAACAAGATTAAAGGAAACTATCTCTCTCTTTGTTTCATCAATTATTTTTCTGTGGTAAAGCCAATTATGGTTGATGCCATCAGCCGCAAATCTATTGCGTTAGCCTCAAGGCTAAAGAAAGCAATAAGTATCTCTACAATAAACTCCAGATCCTCCATATCCTTTGCTTCTCGGGATTCCACCATGATCTGGCTTCACATACATCTCTGGAAGTTATATCTGCGCACCTGAATTGCGTGATCCTTGGTTCTTACCGGCGCAACAAAAATCTAATCCGCCGATGTCTATCTAAATCTTTCTGTTGATATCAAGGGACTCTATTGTTTGAAGGCAATATTGTTTCCGAACTTCATTTCTCAAATCCGAGAGAAGATACGATGCTATTGTCATAGTGGTTCAAACCTCTCCAATCTAGCTCCTTTCTTCCGACGAGACAAAGATTCATCCTCTCTCATATCGGTAAATCTGTAATCTTAATGGTGTGTCTTTCTTTATCCATAATACATCATCTTCTCCTTTTCTTTCGCAAGTGGTTATATTCTTTTATCATGATTCTTGGGAAAAACCGGAGCTATGCCCATCCTATCCTTCTTGTCTCACGACAATCCTTCAACTCTTCTAACCCGTTGTTTCTCAAGCAAAACGCAAGACTCGCAACAAGTCTAGCAAGTTTTGCAAGGTGTAGTAGTCACACCATTCCGTTGTTCATCAACTTGGGAACGTGAGGGTCACCTTCGTTCGAACACCCGCCTCTTCTTGTGTTGTTCTCTTTTTCCTAGGAATCTCGGGGCGAGATTCTTGTTTAGTGGGGGAGAGTTGTAGCATCCCAATTGTCTAACAATTGCAATGCTACTAGCCTAGTCTATATAAATGCTACTTCCTACATATAATTGTTGCATCATAATTATATCATGCTCATGTCATCATGCCACCTTGCATTTGAGCATCATATAAAACCCTTTTGATTTGGTTCTTCTCTCATATGCATTGTTAATTGTATTTGCCTCTTGATATTGTATTTGGTTATTGATATATTGTTAAATGCGCAAGTTGAGTTGGGGGCATATCTTTTATTGACTCCACCACCTTTCTTGTCATCACCCCATCATTCCACCATTCCACCATATATGAGCATTGCAACTTATTTGGTTTTACCTCTAGCTCATGTGGGTTGGGATGGATCCAATTCTATATCCACATGCTCTCATCTTAGCATCATGTGGTTTTCACATTATTGATATGTGGAGAGCCACATGGCCACCTTTGCATGCTATGTTGTGGATTTGCCTCTACTAGCTTCTATGTGGGAATTATTCTATATGTGTACATGTATGAAGCTATAATTTAGCCATGTGATGATCTAGTGGAGAAACACACCCTAGTATGGTCATATAGCTTCGTATATGTGCATATGTTCAATATTTTCCATATTGCATGGTAGTATTCAAATTTGAGTGCATGCATGATATAAATGCCCATGTGTATTTCTAGTTGTTTTCACAATTGGCACCATGGCATTTAATGTATTTGCATGGGCCATGCAAAGCACCACCATTATTTCTCCTTTGGTTTCTCTTTGGTTTATGAGTGGATCCTTTCTTTGTGAGCTTCCTTTCTCTCTTATTCTAAACCCCCCCCCCCTCATCTTGATCTTGTGCTTGGATCATGTGAAAACCTCAAACCACCTCTTCTCTCATCTCACTCTCCTTATCCATCATCACATCCTCCACCCTTGCTTGATCCTAGTGGATCACCTAATCCAACCCTAAGCCCCCTCTCTCATCTCTCCTCTCTCTAACCTAGCTTAAACCCTAAACCTAATCACCTCATCTAATCTAATCCTATTTACACCTTTCCTCTCTCATCTCACCCTCTCTCCTAAACCCTAGCCGATCCCTCCCTCTCCCTGCCAGCAGGCCCCACCAGCCCGAGCCTGCCCTCCAACCCACGAGCTCCCCTCCTCCCTGGTCCCTCTCTTCCCTCTCTAAGCTACAGGACAAGAAGGAGGCAAGAGAGAAGACCTAGCCCGAGCTACCCTCCTCACCTTTATGCAAAGCCAAAACCACCCATGTGCTCCCCCTTTCCTCCCTGATCTTTATCTGCTAACCAAGCACCACCCATCCCCTTCCATCTCCAGATCGAGATCTGAAGCTAGCCTCCCTCTCTCTTCCTCATCAAGGAGGCCATGGCCATCTCCATGCCCAAAACCCAAACCTTAGCCCGTCTACACCATGTCCTTGCCAATCGGGTGAGTGCAACATGCCGAGGACGTCAAGCATCTTCCTCTGCCTCCTATGCTTCGTCTAGTACCAGTACACGTCGCCGGATCTCGCCGGAACCTCACCAGCGCCGCCATGGACCCGAGGAGCAGGAGATACCAGGACTTCTGCCTCTGCCCCGATCTGCTCCACCTCTAGCTCCATCAACATCATCGACGCACTCCTGGTGAGCCCCTGCATCTCCTAGACATGCCCCCCTACCCTAGCTTGCACCGTAGAGCCGCCGCCTTCAGTCGAGCACTCCGCGTGCGCCGCCACCGCTGCGCGTCGCGCTCTGGCCGACAGCAGCAGCTGCAGCAACGTTCGTCCCCCTCTGTTCTCCGCCGTGCCCCGCGCGCTGTAGACCTCCTTTTTAAAAACATCCTAAACCAAACTTGTAGATATTGACCCCCTCTACAACTTTGCTTTTTGCGGAATATCAAGATTCGGAGTGGATTGCTCGCCATCGTCATTCAAATATTAGATCAGCTAGCTGTTTCCGTTGATACAGTCTTCAGTTCATCAGATCTGCGCCGTCGTTTTTGCGTTTAAGCCCCTATGCTTTTTCCCGCCTCAACCCGCAGTCCGCCGAGCCCACCAACCAGCCGCTGTGGGAACTTTGCAAAGAGAACCCCGTAGAATCCGAGCCTCAGCCCGCGCAGCCTCGGACCAACCATGTGTCACAGCCTGAACCGTTTACACGCGCAGTGGGCCTCCCAGCTTTCTGGCCCACTTGTCATTGACTTGGAGTAGGAAAGACCCCGGTGAGAAAAGCCTTTCTGTGCGCGTTTGTCCCAGTCAGCTGTTGGCCCCACTTGTCAGTGACAGTGGCTAGCTTCCTCTGAGTGTAAAAAGTCTCTGTTCTTTTCTGTTTTAATTAAAATCTTTTCAAATTTGTTTTAATTCAAATTCAAATCTGTTTTGATTAACTTTTGAAATATAATTCCAAATAATACAAATGATATATGTTTTGAAATCAGAAAAATGTGAGGATTTCAAATATGCCATCCAAAATATATTTTGAACATTTTAATTTTCGAGTTGATTAAAATTACAATAAAATGCCCTTTTTCTCAATAAATTAATAACTTTTGTTTTATAACTCCAAATTTAACAAATGATATGTCTAAAATGATTAGCTCGACGAGACCTTTCTGTTTATGCATTCCTTGTCCTGTTTTGCAGCATGTATCATATAAATATAAAGCATACATCAACTTATATGAGGTTAAAATGTGACCAAAACTCAATAAAAGGCTTTATTCTTGTATTCCACATCTCACCTATGCCATGATACATTACTGCCATGCAAATTGTGCATCATTCATCATGGCATGATTGTTTGCTTGTCGCATTTTATTCTTATGCTTGTGCACTTTATTTATGTTGGCCCTTGTTTGTTTGGTTCTTCATCGAATAGACGCTGAGCAGGGGATATATCAAGAAACCCAGGAGCACTACCCAGATCCTTCTCTCGCTTCAACTGAGCTGCCAGGCAAGCACTACCACATGTTTGCATACATATAGTACCTATTGCCTCTATCTTATTCTTGCATCATTGAGTCGCGATTGCATTAAACTGAATCCCAATTATTGCATAGCCTTTACTTTTAAACCCCACCAAAGCTTGTTCCTCCATCCCATGAGCCATTACTACAGGAGTTGTTTGAGCCATGCGAGTCGTAGAACAGCATGTGTAGGGTATGTGAGTGTCTGATGGATAACGAGGTACCTAAACAACTTAACCTGAGTAGTATGGGACAACTAATGAAAGTGGCACCGGTGAGCAATATCTGCTATTTGGTTTTTCATGCTCACTTGTGTCCCGTAGGACCCCGAGTACTTGATTCCTGTTCCTTGAATATTCGCGCTATCCACATCCGGGAGGATTATGGGACCCCCCTGAGCCAGATCTTGATTCATTCTTATTTCTTGGGGCCACAAACTAGTTTGAGGTTTTATTTACTATCCTGTACTTATGCCATGCTTTACTTCTTTATTTAAATTTGTGCGATGTACTGCACCTGTACTGTTTAGGATCGTGACACGTTTTCGCTGTATCGACAAGCCCAGTCACATTTTCGGGTTCCCGGTCGTTTACAGCCGTCCCCACAAACCTTGAGTCCGTCTCGAAGTCAGCTAACTTCGTTGCCGGTAGCTTAATGGGGTGGCCCCCTGAAACATTTCTGAATCTGGTGATTGCTTTGTCGTGAAGGCCTCGTTGGGTTTTGATTTGGTTTTTCCGAGGTTGATCGAGTGTGTGTTGCTATTTGTGCACCCCTGCAGGGTAAAACTTTCTGAAAGCCGTGTCCGCGGTTATGGACGACTTGGAGCACAGTTTCTCGATCATAGACAAGCATAACTAAAGTACCACTTTTAACTTGACTAAATAACTGACTAGTAAATAGTGCAACACTCATAGAATGGATAATAAAACTGCCAACGGATGGGGGGTTGTTCGTCCGCTTCCTCGTTGGTAAGCGAGGAGGAGGATGAATCTGTTAATATTACTGTTATAACTGTTGTTATTCATTTACGGACATCCGTCTATCTTTGGTTAGGCGGATGGTTAGCGAGTATCTATAGAATTGTTAGGGTTTATCTTTTGCTGCAATTGCGTCACCCCAGGTTGTGTCCCCTTTAGAGGCATAAAGACTTGCTGAGCACCCCTAGGGTCTCACACGATAAATTATTTGATTCAGATGAACAGGTGCACTCACAAGATGGATACTGGGTGGAGGAGACGGACAATGTGGACAACGATCATTCGGTGTTGAGATTCCGGGAACGAGGATCCGTGAGATCTGTGGGCGGGATGTGTTTATTTTATGGGGCATCTTATGCCAATTTGCTTCTTATCCGTACTCGGATCTTGATCCCGCTTCCGCCTGATACTCTGATGTTTGATGTATGAGGAGATATCCTAAACTATTATATCTATCTAGGATATTTGGATCTTGCCGTATGGCGTTGCAATATTTCTATTTCTTTTAGATGGAATGGCTCTGATGTACTGTTGTATGGTGGCTTGCATACATACCCATTTGTGTATGTAGTTGATCCCTTCGCCTGCCGATTACGCCGCCCGTTCTTGTCCCGATGTTTGGAAATGGTTGGAACGGCCGAAAGGTCTACCTGTGAGTGGCATTTGGGCTCCATCGTACTATTTCAACCATTTCCGCTCATCCAGGCTTGTAACTAGGAGCGTAATTCACCGAGGTAGTTACACCTTCCCATCGCAGCAAGTAGCGATTGCAGGTTTACGAAGACATTCACAAACTCCACGACAACAATATATGAACCCTCCTAGTCGAAGGAATAATGTGTCCAAACCGTATAGGATCAGCTTTTAATCTCCTTCTTTTATTGTTAGTGTGCATCCATAATATCGCTATGGCAATGCGTTATTTTAAAAGCTAGGTGTAATTGATATCTTCACAATATTAATATATGCTCTTTGTAAAAATAAAAGGAGATTTTGATCCCAAACACACACCGTGTCTATTTCTTATAACTCAGATATACACATGGCTTTATATATTAGACGCACACCGTAACCATCTTGGACGGCAAGCACACGCTGACACAAAAGCAAACTCTAAACAAACCTAGACTCAATCGATATTACACATCAACACGGACGATAAATAGGTCTGTATAAATCGATATAGCAATCTGCTGATATCTCCTGCTGCTCGCATATTATTCCGGTTGTCGTAACCTCCCAAACTAATAGCTGATCTTATACGCTTTAGTCGTACCAAAAAATATCTCAGCTGTCTAGAGAATATCTCAGCTGTCCGGTTGATTAGCTCCTCCGTATCAGCGTCTAAATTGTACCTCCCTGAACTCATGAAAGTATCACCGTAGAAGCCTCTGACCAATAGTTGAGGCACCTTCAGCTGTACCTTGATTCTCAATGATTGCATGACGTCAGCCTATCACACTGTTTTATACATAGTTAATCAACAAATCTTGAACTGGAGGAGAGAACAATGATGTTGCACCTTGTGTGCCTGGATGAAGGTGAAGTGACCTGTGAGAAAAAAAAACTATATACTGATTTTACCTCTTAATTCTCGTAGCTACATTCTAAATATATGATATTCCTCGTGATGTAAACCTAGAAAATTTTAGTAGAATTATCTCATTCAGAAATAACAACAAAAAGAGAATAGGTTATCTTAGTGACTAAACGGTATCCCTAAAAGATAAAAACGTCGGTCTCACAGCAAGTTTGTGCTAATAATGAATCGCCAAATAATCTAATTAAGCCATTTTCTTAATGAAAGTTTTTCAGTTCTTGTAAATGATTCCCCTAAGATCAAACTGCATAAAATATATATCCCCGAAGAACATTTTAGAAAAAGGTTTGGAGCAGATTGGGGATATCATAAGCACTGAACATTCATATTCGTGAATGCAACTCCATACCGAGCTTCACCTTTCCGACCCCACGAAAACAGTGTAAATGCAGCTCTATTACTGCACTTCTGAAAGAACATCTCTTGCTCTTTTTTTTTGAAACAAGGCAAAAGGTTTGCCTTTCATTGATATAGTAGAAAAGAGTTGGCCCGTTTATAAGGAAAACTGGCCAAAAAACCGATACAACATAACACCACATGCCAGCCCCGAGGCTGCGCTCCACACGGGTCGAAGACCAACCAGGTCGACACCACACCTCAACGCAACAAGCGGAGGCGAAAGACCGAAGCCGCAGCTCCAACTACCACACCGGCCCTAGGGCCGCGCCCCGCCTAGCCCAAGTCGAACCTGCCTCCGCCAAAACACCAAAAACACTCCACGGGTCCCTCAGTGGTGGACGTCCAAAGCAAGGCCCCAAGAGGCAAAGTGACACAAGAGCGCCGCCCATGCCCGATCCCGTGAGGGATCTGGGTTTCCCCCGAAGATCCTAGCAGAGGAACAAGAAACACCCGCTTCGACGACGACTTCAAAAAGGATGCGGCGCCCGCAGGCGTCACCGTCGTCGTTCGCTTACTTTAAGAGATGAGTAAGAGATGTGTGACCTGCTGGAGTCATAAACTATACATTCAGTGAACAATACTTGATCTACATGAATTTATACTGCTTCTTTAGGTATTCTGCTTTTTTTCTTAGCAGAGATAATCGACGATACCAATTTGTGCCATTATGTTGGTGATGTTCCCGATTTCCAGATGCCTTCACCTGATTTTTCATCTGCTAGAAGTATTGGGACACAAAGTAGTAGATAAGTTTCATCAGTAACCCCACATACTATTTGTTTGCCCTGTTTCCACATAGACCATCTAAACTGATTTTCTATAAATAAATAAGTAAATATCCAATTTCTTGAAATAACTAAATTTCGGATTATTTGAGATAAGAAAAATGTATACCAATATGTACACCAGTAGTTAATTTCTTACTGTTTCCAGGAAACCAGTGTGAAAGATAAAATTTTAATCTGAATGTGGCACTTTTAATCTTTTCCCTCTATTTGAAAAAATAACATCCTCTCTTCATCCAAATCTATGCACGGTTTTGGTATAACTTAAAAGGCTCAATTATAAACCATCTTATTATTTCCATAACAATCGTGTTTTAGAGAAGCTCCGATATCTAGACGTATTGTGTTTGCTGTAGAGGAGCTCATGTTTGGAACCTTTTCTTTTTGTTTCATACCCGTTGAAGGGAGAGCCTTGGCTTCGATGCAGCTTTATAGCATCCACTTGAGAGTAGTGAAGAGGGAACCAGCGAGCTGGAAAGTGGCGATTGTGTAACGGAAAAGCATTGCTTTCAGAAATTGGATTAGGATCAAATAAAAAAATTACAATCCATGAAGAGAAACAAGGGCCGGTTCTTGTTGTCGATATTGAGGAGGTACCTGACGAGGATTATGGCGCTGAGCTGCAGCGTCACAAGTGCAGACAGTGGCCTTTAACATCGGTTCATAAGGCCCTCTAAGAGCGGTTGTAGAACCGTTGTTGAGAGTTCCGTGTTAGAGGCCCCTCCCTTTAACACCGGTTCTTATACGAACCGGTGTTAAAGGGTGGCGCACGTGGGGATGTCACAGCGCTCAACGCCCCCCTTTTAACACCGGTTCTGTGCCGTGGTAGGAAAAAAAGATAAATCTCTGCCGTGGCAGAAAAACGGCATAAATATCTGCCGCGGCAGAGTTCTGCCCCCGCCCCTTTCTAGGCGTAATTCTGCGGCGCGGCGGGGACATGGAGGGGGGGAGGGGGAATCGATCGGGAGCGGTATACACATACATCGTCGTCGGTACTTACGAGTACATGAATAATTAAGCAACTATTATTATAAACAAACATTATTATTATGTGGTATTCTCCGTAAACGTTGAAGCATCAAGTACAAGACAAACACGTTCAAGCATATATACAACGTTCATTTTGGTGGATATGTAAAGAGTTCTCCGCCAGGCGTGATGACGTCATCAAGTATGAACCCCGTCAATTCCTCTTGAATGGCTCGTATGCAGTCAAATGGTAGGAGTTGGTCCCGCATCTGTTCGATCTGAATATATATGAAGAATGGGGTCAATATATATATAAGAATAAAACTCAACACAATTGATGATAATAAAATAATTTTGTGTACTTTGTTTACTTACTCTAAGTTGTTCTAGTGCGGCTTGACCCGTCGCACATATCGTGTTGCGAATGAACTCGCAAACATAGTACCAACATAAGTTATTGTCGGGTCCCTGATGCGCGCATTTTACGAGAATAGAGAGTTCAATCAAAATAATAATCAATAAAGCATGATATAATGGAATTGGAAGCAGAATGACCTAGCTAGCTACTATTACTTACATTTTGGTCTACAAATTTTAGTTCTTCTGACCATTCACCCACGGCCCTGCCCGTGAACCTTTTCCAAACCCTGTCCGGCAAAGAAAATGGATAAAGGAGTAATTACTTGTTGTCACGAAAGTTGCCGATCTAGTGCGATAATATGATTGAAATTACCTCTAGAACATCTCTCTGAAGTCTGCCCATAGCTCTTTTTATTTTCGTAATGAGTCCATGACAAGGACTTTTCCTGAGTCAGGTTGAATGACTAGCAGAATAAAGTGGAACCTACGCACGCATAACTCATTATCAGTTAAACTTAACATCGAGTAAGCCGAAACAGAATGTGTACAAGAGTGGGTAACAGTACTCACGAGAAGTTGTAAGGCAATAGTATTTCCCTTTTGGTTTATTGTCTCAGTAAAGACCATAGCAAGAAATCTTCTGTTTGCCTGGTTTTGTCTCTTACCACTTGTTCATGAACTCTATTTGGGTCAACGAACCCAATGTCAAAAGGGCCTCCTTTCATGCATTCCATAACCTCTTTCCTACATAATAGTATATATATATAAATATATGGTGAGCATATATATATACATGCAATTAATAAATTGAATGAGATGAGATAGAAATTAAAGAAATAGTACTTACAAAGAATAAAGGCTGATGGCATCTTTGTCGAGTTCCTTCTGATTGAATAGAAAATGCAAGTCTTGAATATTGAAGCTGATCTCGTCGTCTCCGCACAAGAAAATCTGATCTCTTATATGCGTCGTGATCCATTATTCCTTTCTCGTCTTTCAGAAATCAAGGTACCACTTGTGCAATCTTCTCATCTTTGTTGGTAGATTCTTGAGCTCCTCTTTCTTGACGAGATACTTCCTATACTTCCATGGCTGTATGGGGTTGGCATCGCCTTTGGGCAAGTTGTCTCCCATGATGTTCAAGTATGCAATGTAAGTCATCCCCATCTCATTGGCCTTTCTTTGTAGCTCTGCCTCGTAATCATTTACGGGAGGAGCTTCCCGTGTGTCGAACACTTGGAGCGGGGAGCATGATTGGTTTTCCTGCTCTCCGAGCATGGGAACTATTTTCTGGGATGCCGCACGACTGCTACTTTCAGTCTCCCTATGGCGCCTTGCATCCCCCTTCAAAATATGGCGCTCGTAGTCTGGCACAAGTGGGGTTTCAGGTTTCAAATGATTATTGTAAAACTTCTCCACCATCGCCGGATCTAGTTTCTCCTTTGGCTCGGCCCGTCTAGGTGCAAAGAATTTCTTGACCTCTTCTGCCGAGATCCTATTGGTCTCATCGTCGGTGCGATTCCACGGTAAAACCGGCAATGGCTTGGCGGAAGGCTGCGGGGCGTAGTTTCTTGAACTCCTTGGCGTACGGTTTCCTGCGCATTTCTTCGTGGCAGTTCTAGTGATGCTCTTCGTGGCAGTGCTCTTCTGCTTACGCTGAGGAGAAGGCTGAAGCGCAGGAGATGGCTGACGCGCAGGAGATGGCTGGCGCGTCGGAGATGGCTGCCGCACAGGAGATGGCTGACACGCAGGAGATGGCTGACGCGCAGGAGACGGCTGAGGCGGCTCAGACTGCTGACGCTGCAGAGACGGCAGGGGTGCCAGTGGCCTCCAATTTGGAAGAACGATGTGTTCCTTCTTCCAAAGAATGGTTGTTTTCACTGTAAATTTGAGTTAAGTTTCCCCTTCACCTGTAGCATGGTCAAGCCGACTGCCACCTTAATGGATAAGCCCATTAATCTCACATGCAGCTCGGCGTGTTCGCTCTCCGTGATCTCATCCACGGGGTATCGAGGACCCGACATTTCAAGCGTGGGCTGCACGTTCTCCGTGGAAGCCACGCTGCTTTCCCGCGCAGAGTCTGGGCCGCCGGCAGCTTCCAATGCAGGCTCTTCGTGCCGCTGAGATGGACCGGTAGCTTGCTGGATCTTTTGTGCATTCACTTGCGCCTGCAGCGCCACAAGTGCATGTTTTATCTGTGTCATTCGCTCTGTACGCTCTTTTTATTTTCTGTCGCGCCATCTGTAAGAGTCGCCCCACTCGGCAAACCCATCCTTCCACGTCATACCCCCTGTCCCTCGTTCAAGTCCAGGGTGTTCTTTTTTACCGATGGCGCGTGTGAGCTGGTCATTCTCTCTGTCGGGATGGAAGGTCCTGTCGGTTGTTTCCTCATATGCCATGATGAGTTCAGTGACGGGTTTGGCAAGTAGGGTTGGGAAGATACACAATCCCGTTTCTGGGTCCAACCTTGCCCCGATTCCGTAGAACCAAGTCTTTGCACGTAGGTCCCACCCATGTGTCTGGGGTGTGATCCCTCTTTCGCGCAGGGCCTTCTCAGCTTTCTCCCACTTAGGCCTCTCAGATATATAGTCACCTAACCCCATCCTCTGGTGATATTCCTTCTTCTAGGCATTTAGCGTATTGGTTTCTGACCTCTTTGTAGCTATAGCACCTTCCTTGTATGCCACAAATTCGGGCCAGTGAGGTCTTATCTTCGTATAATATGCGTCTTCGAAATCTGGAGTCTCGCGAGATTTGACAAATTTGTTCAATTTTGTCTTCCAGTTGCGGAAAGCGTCATCCATCTTCTTTACACTACTAGGAAAACGGTTATAGGTAATCCACACTTCTGTGGCGCACTTGCTAGTGGTGCCCCACGGGTAAAATAGGCATGGCGCACTGACCACAGGTGCCCTACGGCTAACTGCCGTAAGCGTGGCGCACATGGAGGTGGTGCGCCACGCCTATGTGTGGGCTAGGGCACATGTGGCCGCAGCACACCTACCCGTAGCGCACTAGATCAAGGTGCGCTACGGATGTGCAACTTAGCCGTAGGGCACTCTGGCCTAGTGCGCTACAGGGCTGTGTGTTGCAGCAGCTGTGTCAACTTAGCCATAGGACACTCTGCCCTAGTGCCCTGCGGCTAAGTGGCTTGCACCAACTCCACCCACCCCCTCCTCCCGTGGATCGCCTTTTTAGGTTTTGAAAAAAATAAAAGAAAATGATAAACCCTTCCAAAAATATAATCCTTTCATATTTATGTACGTAATGTGGTATAGTTTGTAGGAAAATTAACAAATGATAATTTCGACTTTATCTGCAAAAAAAAGTCATGCCACGGTAAAATGGCCGTAACTTTTGCATACGATATCGAAAAAAATCGTATAATATACCAAAATGACGAGAACGAGATTTCGCATCCGCTCGCAACCACCTCCGGTCGTTTAGATATTTTTTAGATTTTCAAAATTTTAAAAGAATAAAAAGTTATGGTCAAAAGACCGTTTTTTACTGCAGAAAAAAGAGAGGACAACTTACCCGTAGCGCACCACCACCTAGTGCACCACGGATAAGCTTGGGCGGGATTCAAATTTGAATCACCACCCCGCCCACCTACCCCTCAACTTTCCCTCCCCCTTTTCCTTCTCCTTCTCCCTTTTCCTTTTCCTTCTCCTTCTCCTTCTCCTCCTTCCCCTTTTTACCCTTCACCTATCTCTGGCCACCTTGCTTCGGCGTCCTTGATTCGGCCTCTTTCTCTCCTTCAAGTGAGGGTGGCACGAAGACGACCTTCTTCTCCTCCTCCTAGCAGCGACGACCGGCAACGGTGGCCTCCTCCTGCTCGCAGAAACAACCGGTGACGACGGCTTCCTTCTCCTCACCTACCTCCCTTCCTCCCTCTCTTCTTCTCTTCCTCCCTCTCGTTGTACCTCCCCTTCTCCAACCATCTATTGCCTCGATGCCGACAAGGACTACCATGGCCATGGCCTCCCGTACCTCCCTGCGGTGGTAGGTCGTGGCCATGACCATGCTCCGGCGAGGCGACACAACGGCGGCGCACGGACCCGATTGCTTTTGCAATTCAAAACGATGGTGTTTTTTTGCATTTTTTTTGTTTTTTGAAAAACACATCCGTGGCGCACCCTGTACCCCTAGCCGTGGCGCACCTGGTAGTGCACCACGCTTATCTCGACACAACCGTGGTGCACCATGCAGTGCGCCACGGCTACGAGATAGCCGTAGCGCGAGGCCCGTGGCGCACTACTAGTGCGCCACGGAAGGCCTTTTCAGGTGCGCCACGAACAGGCGTTTTCCTAGTAGTGTTAGAGTCCACTCTTTGACCTTTTCCTTCATAAACGGTTTGTTTTCATCCTCCTCTGGCGAAAGGGTGAAATTTACCAACAGCGAATTCCAAAGCGTTTCTTTGGATCTTTCATCGACAAAGGTACCGTCGCCCTTCTTTGGCTTATTCCAATATTCAATTATGATTGGGATTTGGTCCCTAATAAGAACTCCAGCCTGACGTACAAATTTGTTTGCTGCCTTCTTGGGCTCCATCGGCCTGCCATCAACACGGACTGCTTCGATCGTGAACTTTGCACGATCTTTCAACCGATGGCTCGCGCCTCGCTTGCTCTTTTTCGTAAAAGAAGATTGTTGTTGGCTGGTTGATCCAGTGGGCTAAAAGAAGAAAGAAGCGTTAATTAATACATGTACATATATACAAATCAATCGGTGCAAGTCAGCAGAGGCTTAATCCGTGCATATACCTCGACAGACTTTGTAATCACTAAAGTGCGTTCACCGGAGTCGTCATCTTCTCCATGACTACTTGAGCTGTCATCATGTCCCTCCAAGTTCAGATATTGTGAGGTGTCCTCGTGGATCATGTTCTCCATGATTTCTTCCTCTTCAAGGTTTCTACTGAGTGGATCCATAGTTTCTAAAACAATAATATGATCACACAAATATCATTAATACATCTATTGAAATGCTCAAGCAAAGATGATGATATGACAGGTTAAAAGTATTGAAATGTAACCCTAATACATGCTTTGTCATTCCAAACCCTAATTCGGAGAAACTCCGGATTCATATGAGAGGATACATTCGGAAAAAACCTGGATTCAGAGAAAACCTAATGCTATATTGACAACGATAGGTGTACTAGGGCGGCGACTGGTGGCGCTAGGGCGAGAGCGGGGCCAGGATGCGTGGGGGTGTGCGTTCGAACCAGCACGACGTGGGCTACCTAAAATGGGCGACTCAGCGAGGGCAGAGGATGATGATATGATAGGTTAAAAGTATTGAAATGTAACCCTAATACATGCTTGGTCATTCCAAACCCTAATTCGGAGAAACCCCGGATTCATATGAGAGGATACATTCGGAAAACCCCCGGATTCGGAGAAACCCTAATGCTATATTGACAACGAGAGGTGTACTAGGGCGGCGGCTGGCGGCGCTAGGGCGAGAGCGGGGCCGGGATGCATGGGTGTGCGTTCGAACCACCGCGACGTGGGCTCCTAAAATGGGCGACTCGGCGAGGGTAGAGGAGGTCAGGGTCCACGACATTGGAAAAGTTCGGTCAAGTGATGCATATATACACATACAAAAAATATATACATATATACACATACATATAAATATATATATATCATACAAAAAATATACATACATATACATATACACATACATATACAAATACACATACACTAACAAATACACATACACATACATACACATACATATACATACATATAACACTATACTAACACTAACTAACCACTAACCAAAAAACACTAACTAACACTATACTAACAAAAATCAGCGGCGGGCATGCTCACCTACGGGCGGCGGCGCGGCGTGGGTGGTGCGGCGCTGCTGGGCGGTGCGGCGTGGGTGGCGCGGCGCAGCGTGCGGGTGGGCAACGCGCGCTGCCGGGATGGGGTGGCAGCGGGCCGGTAAGGCTTGGGGACGGCAGAGGGGCGACGGCTAGACGGGATGGGGACTGCGCGATAGTCCCGGCGATGGCGAGATGGGGCGGGGACAGCGTGGCAGCCCGGCGACGGCGAGACGGGGCGGGGACGGCGCGGCAGCCCGGCGACGGCGAGACGGGGCGGGGACGGCGCTGCGGCGTCGCCTCTTCTTTTCTTCCTCTGCTGCGCACGCTTGATTTGGCTGTTGGGGGGAAGGAGGAAGTGGCGCGCGTTATAAATCCCCCCTTTAACACCGGTTCGTGGCTGGAACCGGTGTTAAAGGGGGGGGGGGATTCGTTTTGTGCCTGCACCCCCCCTTTAACACCGGTTCCGGCCACGATAAAATAGCATATTGTGAACCTAAAAATGATTTTTGTAAAAAATCATGAGCATCGTATCATGTACCTGTAGTTCATATCTGACCCACTTCCTTCCGATTCGGCAGGAATTTGTCTTTTTCACCAGAGGTGGACGGAAAGGTTTCAGATCCCCCTGTTGGTACATTGCCCATATAAGGTGGTCTAGTATTTTTGTAAAATGTGGTGGTGGTTTTTTGAATTAGCCATTTGGAGGTTGCTTCACAAAACCGTCCGTTTTTTATGCTCGGAAAATTGAAAATGCCTTTTTGGTGCGACAAAAAGGAAAACTTCCACTTGCAACATTGTTTGCCATCCCATGATGCACATTTATGCACAATATGGCCACATTATCACAAACTATGCCTTGATTCTAGCCATAACATTGGTCATTTGACCCGAAAGCCAGGAAACCTCGAATGAGATAGGTCATTTTGTGAAGGTTTTTTTGAGACATAATCAATATACCAATTTTGATATTTTATCTTCTAACTATGTCACATAATATAACACCACGCGATGGTTTAACACTGTTTCAATCTTTTTTTAATTTTTATCCCCATTTTAAACTATCGTCAAACTTTGCCGAATAACGGGCATGAAGATTCTTAGCTCGGGGCCAAGCCTCGCTCAACTTGCATTGGATTTTTGATAAAATAGCATATTGTGAACCTAAAAATGATTTTTGTAATAAATTATGAGCATCATATCATGTACCTGTAGTTCATATCTGACCCACTTCCTTCCGATTCGGCAGGAATTTGTCTTTTTCTCCAGAGGTGGACGGAAAGGTTTTAGATCCCCCTGCTGGTACATTCTCCATATAAGGTGGTCTAGTATTTTTGTAAAATGTGGTGGTAGTTTTTTGAATTAGCCATTTGGTGGTTGCTTCACAAAACCGTCCGTTTTTTATGCTCGGAAAATGGAAAATGCCTTTTTGGTGCGACAAAATGGAAAACTTCCTTTTGCAACATTGTTTGCCATCCCATGATGCACATGTATGAACAATGTGGCCACACTATCACAAACTATGCCTTGATTCTAGCCATAATATTGGTCATTTGACCCGAAAGCCAAGAAACCTCGAATGAGATAGGTCATTTTGTGAAGGTTTTTTCGAGACATAATCAATATACCAAGTTTGATATTTTTCCTTCTAACTATGTCACATAATCTAACACCACGCGAAGGTTTCGCACTGTTTCGATCTTTTTTTTAATTTTGTATCCCCGTATTAAACTATCGTCAAACTTTGTCGAACAACGGGCATGAAGATTCTTAGCTCGGGGCCAAGCCTCGCTCAACTTGCATTGGATATTTGATAAAATAGCATATTTTGAACCGAAAAATGATTTTTTTAAAAAATCATGAGCATCGTATCATGTACCTGTAGTTCATATCTGACCCACTTCCTTCTGATTCGGCAGGAATTTTTCTTTTTCACAAGAGGTGGACGGAAAGGTTTTAGATCCCCCTGCTGGTACATTGTCCATATAAGGTGGTCTAGTATTTTTGTAAAATGTGGTGGTGGTTTTTTAAATTAGCCATTTGGTGGTTGCTTCACAAAACCGTCCGTTTTTATGCTCGGAAAATGGAAAATGCCTTTTTGGTGCGACAAAATGGAAAACTTCCTTTTGCAACATTGTTTGCCATCCCATGATGCACATGTATGCACAATATGGCCACATTATCACAAACTATTCCTTGATTCTAGCCATAATATTGGTCATTTGACCCGAAAGCCAAGAAACCTCGAATGAGATAGGTCATTTTGTGAAGGTTTTTTCGAGACATAATCCATATACCAAGTTTGATATTTTTCCTTCTAACTATGTCACATAATCTAACACCACGCGAAGGTTTCGCACTGTTTCGATCTTTTTTTTTATTTTGTATCCCCGTATTAAACTATCGTCAAACTTTGCCGAACGACGGGCATGAAGATTCTTAGCTCGGGGCCAAGCCTCTCTCAACTTGCATTGGATTTTTGATAAAATAGCATATTTTGAACCTAAAAATGATTTTTGTAAAAAATCATGAGCATCGTATCATGTACCTGTAGTTCATATCTGACCCACTTCCTTCCGATTCGGCAGGAATTTGTCTTTGTCATCAGAGGTGGAAGGAAAGGTTTGAGATCCCCCTGTTGGTACATTGTCCATATAAGGTGGTCTAGTATTTTTGTAAAATTTGGTGGTGGTTTTTTGAATTAGCCATTTGGTGGTTTCTTCACAAAACCGTCCATTATTTATGCTCGGAAAATGGAAAATGCCTTTTTGGTGCGACAAAAAGGAAAACTTCCTATTGCAACATTGTTTGCCATCCCATGATGCACATGTATGCATAATATGGACACATTATCACAAACTATGCCTTGATTCTAGCCATAACATTGGTCATTTGACCCGAAAGCCAAGAAACCTCGAATGAGATAGGTCATTTTGTGAAGGTTTTTTGAGACATAATCAATATACCAAGTTTGATATTTTTCCTTTTAACTATGTCACATAATCTAACACCACGCGAAGGTTTCGCACGGTTTCGACCTTCTTTTAATTTTTATCCCCGTTTTAAACTATCGTCAAACTTTGTCGAACAACGGGCATGAAGATTCTTAGCTCGGGGCCAAGCCTCGCTCAACTTGCATTAGATTTTTGATAAAATAGCATATTGTGAACCTAAAAATGATTTTTGTAAAAAATCATGAGCATCGTATCATGTACCTGTAGTTCATATCTGACCCACTTCCTTCCGATTCGGCAATAATTTGTGTTTTTCACCAGAGGTGGGCGGAAAGGTTTCAGATCCCCCTGTTGGTACATTGTCCATATAAGGTGGTCTAGTATTTTTGTAAAATTTGGTGGTGGTTTTTTGAATCAGCCATTTGGTGGTTTCTTCACAAAACCGTCCATTATTTATGCTCGGAAAATGGAAAATGCCTTTTTGGTGCGACAAAAAGGAAAACTTCCTATTGCAACATTGTTTGCCATCCCATGATGCACATGTATGCATAATATGGACACATTATCACAAACTATGCCTTGATTCTAGCCATAACATTGGTCATTTGACCCGAAAGCCAAGAAACCTCGAATGAGATAGGTCATTTTGTGAAGGTTTTTTTGAGACATAATCAATATACCAAGTTTGATACTTTTCCTTTTAACTATTGCACATAATCTAACACTACGCGAAGGTTTCGCACGGTTTCAATCTTTTTTTAATTTTTATCCCCGTTTTAAACTATCGTCCAACTTTGTCGAACAACGGGCATGAAGATTCTTAGCTCGGGGCCAAGCCTCGCTCAACTTGCATTGGATTTTTGATAAAATAGAATATTGTGAACCTAAAAATGATTTTGTAAAAAATCATAAGCATCGTATCATGTACCTGTAGTTCATATCTGACCCACTTCCTTCCGATTCGGCAATAATTTGTCTTTTTCACCAGAGGTGGACGGAAAGGTTTCAGATCCCCCTGTTGGTACATTATCCATATAAGGTGGTCTAGTATTTTTGTAAAATGTGGTGGTGATTTTTTGAATTAGCCATTTGGTGGTTGCTTCACAAAACCGTCCGTTTTTTATGCTCGGAAAAATCCTATTGCAACATTGTTTGCCATCCCATGATGCACATGTATGCACAATATGGACACATTATTACAAACTATGCCTTGATTCTAGCCATGACATGATCATTTGACCCGAAAGCCAAGAAACCTCGAATGAGATAGGTCATTTTGTGAAGGTTTTTTTGAGACATAATCAATATACCAAGTTTGATATTTTTCCTTCTAGCAATGTCACATAATATAACACCACACGAAGGTTTCGCACTGTTTTGATCTTTTTTTAAGTTTTTATCCCCGTTTTAAACTATCGTCAAACTTTGTCGAACAACGGGCATGAAGATTCTTAGCTCGGGGCCAAGCCTCGCTCAACTTGCATTGGATTTTTGATAAAATAGAATATTGTGAACCTAAACATGATTTTTGTAAAAAATCATGAGCATCGTATCATGTACTTGTAGTTCATATCTGACCCACCTCCTTCCGATTCGGCAAGAATTTGTCTTTTTCACCAGAGGTGGACGCAAAGGTTTCAGATCCCCCTGTTGGTACATTGTCCATATAAGGTGGTCTAGTATTTTTGTAAAATGTGGTTGTGGTTATTTGAGTTAGCCATTTAGTGGTTGCTTCACAAAACCGTCCGTTTTTATGCTCGGAAAATGGAAAATGCCTTTTTGGTGCGACAAAAAGGAAAAAATTCCTCTTGCAACATTGTTTGCCATCCCATGATGCACATGTATGCACAATATGGCCACATTATCGCAAACTATGCCTTGATTCTAGCCATAACATTGGTCATTTCACCCGAGAGCCAAGAAACCTCGAATGAGATAGGTCATTTTGTGAAGGTTTTTTTGATACATGATCAATATAACAAGTTTGATATTTTTCCTTCTAACTATGTCACATAATATAACACCACGCGAAGGTTTCGCAATGTTTCGATCTTTTTTTATTTTTTTATCCCCATTTTAAACTATTTTCAAACTTTGTCGAACAACGGGGGCATGAAGATTCTTTGCTCGGGGCCAAGCCTCGCTCAACTTGCATTAGATTTTTTTGATAAGACAGCATATTGTAAACCTAAAAATGATTTTTGTAAAAAATCATGAGCATCGTATCATGTACCTGAAGTTCATATCTGACCCACCTCCTTCCGATTCGGCAGGAATTTGTCTTTTTCACCAGACGTGGACGGAAAGGTTTCAGATCCTCCTGTTGGTACATTGTCCATATAAGGTGGCCTAGTATTTTTTTAAAATGTGGTGGTGGTTTTTTGAATTAGCCATTTGGTGGTTGCTTCATAAAACCGTCCGTTTTATATGCTCGGAAAATGGAAAATGCCTTTTTGGTGCGACAAAAAGGAAAACATCCTATTGCAACATTGTTTGCCATCCCATGATGCACATGTATGCACAATATGGACACATTATCACAAACTATGCCTTGATTCTAGCCGTAACATTGGTCATTTGACCCGAAAGCCAAGAAACCTCGAATGAGATTGGTCATTTTGTGAAGGTTTTTTTGAGACATAATCAATATAACAAGTTTGATATTTTTTCCTTCTAACTATGTCACATAATATAACACCACGCGAAGGTTTCGCAATGTTTCGATCTTTTTTTTATTTTTTATCCCCGTTTTAAACTATCGTCAAACTTTGTCGAACAACGAGCATGAAGATTCTTAGCTCAGGGCCAAGCCTCACTCAACTTGCATTGGATTTTTGATAAAATAGCATATTGTGAACCTAAAAATTATTTTTGTAAAAAATCATGAGCATCGTATCATGTACTTGTAGTTCATATCTGACCAACTTCCTACCGATTCGGCAGGAATTTGTCTTTTTCACCAGAGGTGGACGGAAAGGTTTTAGATCCCCCTGCTGGTACATTGCCCATATAAGGTGGTCTAGTATTTTTGTAAAATGTGGTGGTGGTTTTTTGAATTAGCCATTTGGAGGTTGCTTCACAAAACCGTCCGTTTTTTATGCTCGGAAAATGGAAAATGCCTTCTTTGTGCGACAAAAAGGAAAACTTCCACTTGCAACATTGTTTGCCATCCCATGATGCACATTTATGCACAATATGGCCACATTATCACAAACTATGCCTTGATTCTAGCCATAACATTGGTCATTTGACCCGAAAGCCAGGAAACCTCGAATGAGATAGGTCATTTTGTGAAGGTTTTTTTGAGACATAATCAATATACCAATTTTGATATTTTATCTTCTAACTATGTCACATAATATAACACCACGCGATGGTTTAACACTGTTTCAATCTTTTTTTAATTTTTGTCCCCATTTTAAACTATCGTCAAACTTTGCCGAATAACGGGCATGAAGATTCTTAGCTCGGGGCCAAGCCTCGCTCAACTTGCATTGGATTTTTGATAAAATAGCATATTGTGAACCTAAAAATGATTTTTGTAATAAATTATGAGCATCATATCATGTACCTGTAGTTCATATCTGACCCACTTCCTTCCGATTCGGCAGGAATTTGTCTTTTTCTCCAGAGGTGGACGGAAAGGTTTTAGATCCCCCTGCTGGTACATTCTCCATATAAGGTGGTCTAGTATTTTTGTAAAATGTGGTGGTAGTTTTTTGAATTAGCCATTT
This sequence comes from Avena atlantica, assembly GCA_910589765.1. NCBI lineage: Eukaryota > Viridiplantae > Streptophyta > Magnoliopsida > Poales > Poaceae > Avena > Avena atlantica. The sequence goes on along the minus strand of CAJUWN010000216.1, from coordinate 8,702 downwards.
GGTGGTTGCTTCACAAAACCGTCCGTTTTTTATGCTCGGAAAATGGAAAATGCCTTTTTGGTGCGACAAAATGGAAAACTTCCTTTTGCAACATTGTTTGCCATCCCATGATGCACATGTATGAACAATGTGGCCACATTATGACAAACTATGCCTTGATTCTAGCCATAATATTGGTCATTTGACCCGAAAGCCAAGAAACCTCGAATGAGATAGGTCATTTTGTGAAGGTTTTTTCGAGACATAATCAATATACCAAGTTTGATATTTTTCCTTCTAACTATGTCACATAATCTAACACCACGCGAAGGTTTCGCACTCTTTCGATCTTTTTTTAATTTTGTATCCTCGTATTAAACTATCGTCAAACTTTGTCGAACAACGGGCATGAAGATTCTTAGATCGGGGCCAAGCCTCGCTCAACTTGCATTGGATATTTGATAAAATAGCATATTTTGAACCGAAAAATGATTTTTTTAAAAAATCATGAGCATCGTATCATGTACCTGTAGTTCATATCTGACCCACTTCCTTCTGATTCGGCAGGAATTTTTCTTTTTCACAAGAGGTGGACGGAAAGGTTTTAGATCCCCCTGCTGGTACATTGTCCATATAAGGTGGTCTAGTATTTTTGTAAAATGTGGTGGTGGTTTTTTGAATTAGCCATTTGGTGGTTGCTTCACAAAACCGTCCGTTTTTATGCTCGGAAAATGGAAAATGCCTTTTTGGTGCGACAAAATGGAAAACTTCCTTTTGCAACATTGTTTGCCATCCTATGATGCACATGTATGCACAATATGGCCACATTATCACAAACTATTCCTTGATTCTAGCCATAATATTGGTCATTTGACCCGAAAGCCAAGAAACCTCGAATGAGATAGGTCATTTTGTGAAGGTTTTTTCGAGACATAATCAATATACCAAGTTTGATATTTTTCCTTCTAACTATGTCACATAATCTAACACCACGCGAAGGTTTCGCACTGTTTCGATCTTTTTTTTTATTTTGTATCCCCGTATTAAACTATCGTCAAACTTTGCCGAACGACGGGCATGAAGATTCTTAGCTCGAGGCCAAGCCTCTCTCAACTTGCATTGGATTTTTGATAAAATAGCATATTTTGAACCTAAAAATGATTTTTGTAAAAAATCATGAGCATCGTATCATGTACCTGTAGTTCATATCTGACCCACTTCCTTCCGATTCGGCAGGAATTTGTCTTTGTCATCAGAGGTGGAAGGAAAGGTTTGAGATCCCCCTGTTGTTACATTGTCCATATAAGGTGGTCTAGTATTTTTGTAAAATTTGGTGGTGGTTTTTTGAATTAGCCATTTGGTGGTTTCTTCACAAAACCGTCCATTATTTATGCTCGGAAAATGGAAAATGCCTTTTTGGTGCGACAAAAAGGAAAACTTCCTATTGCAACATTGTTTGCCATCCCATGATGCACATGTATGCATAATATGGACACATTATCACAAACTATGCCTTGATTCTAGCCATAACATTGGTCATTTGACCCGAAAGCCAAGAAACCTCGAATGAGATAGGTCATTTTGTGAAGGTTTTTTGAGACATAATCAATATACCAAGTTTGATATTTTTCCTTTTAACTATGTCACATAATCTAACACCACGCGAAGGTTTCGCACGGTTTCGACCTTCTTTTAATTTTTATCCCCGTTTTAAACTATCGTCAAACTTTGTCGAACAACGGGCATGAAGATTCTTAGCTCGGGGCCAAGCCTCGCTCAACTTGCATTAGATTTTTGATAAAATAGCATATTGTGAACCTAAAAATGATTTTTGTAAAAAATCATGAGCATCGTATCATGTACCTGTAGTTCATATCTGACCCACTTCCTTCCGATTCGGCAATAATTTGTGTTTTTCACCAGAGGTGGGCGGAAAGGTTTCAGATCCCCCTGTTGGTACATTGTCCATATAAGGTGGTCTAGTATTTTTGTAAAATTTGGTGGTGGTTTTTTGAATTAGCCATTTGGTGGTTTCTTCACAAAACCGTCCATTATTTATGCTCGGAAAATGGAAAATGCCTTTTTGGTGCGACAAAAAGGAAAACTTCCTATTGCAACATTGTTTGCCATCCCATGATGCACATGTATGCATAATATGGACACATTATCACAAACTATGCCTTGATTCTAGCCATAACATTGGTCATTTGACCCGAAAGCCAAGAAACCTCGAATGAGATAGGTCATTTTGTGAAGGTTTTTTTGAGACATAATCAATATACCAAGTTTGATACTTTTCCTTTTAACTATTGCACATAATCTAACACTACGCGAAGGTTTCGCACGGTTTCAATCTTTTTTTAATTTTTATCCCCGTTTTAAACTATCGTCAAACTTTGTCGAACAACGGGCATGAAGATTCTTAGCTCGGGGCCAAGCCTCGCTCAACTTGCATTGGATTTTTGATAAAATAGAATATTGTGAACCTAAAAATGATTTTGTAAAAAATCATAAGCATCGTATCATGTACCTGTAGTTCATATATGACCCACTTCCTTCCGATTCGGCAATAATTTGTCTTTTTCACCAGAGGTGGACGGAAAGGTTTCAGATCCCCCTGTTGGTACATTGTCCATATAAGGTGGTCTAGTATTTTTGTAAAATGTGGTGGTGATTTTTTGAATTAGCCATTTGGTGGTTGCTTCACAAAACCGTCCGTTTTTTATGCTCGGAAAAATCCTATTGCAACATTGTTTGCCATCCCATGATGCACATGTATGCACAATATGGACACATTATTACAAACTATGCCTTGATTCTAGCCATGACATGATCATTTGACCCGAAAGCCAAGAAACCTCGAATGAGATAGGTCATTTTGTGAAGGTTTTTTTGAGACATAATCAATATACCAAGTTTGATATTTTTCCTTCTAGCAATGTCACATAATATAACACCACACGAAGGTTTCGCACTGTTTTGATCTTTTTTTAAGTTTTTATCCCCGTTTTAAACTATCGTCAAACTTTGTCGAACAACAGGCATGAAGATTCTTAGCTCGGGGCCAAGCCTCGCTCAACTTGCATTGGATTTTTGATAAAATAGAATATTGTGAACCTAAACATGATTTTTGTAAAAAATCATGAGCATCGTATCATGTACTTGTAGTTCATATCTGACCCACCTCCTTCCGATTCGGCAAGAATTTGTCTTTTTCACCAGAGGTGGACGCAAAGGTTTCAGATCCCCCTGTTGGTACATTGTCCATATAAGGTGGTCTAGTATTTTTGTAAAATGTGGTTGTGGTTATTTGAGTTAGCCATTTAGTGGTTGCTTCACAAAACCGTCCGTTTTTATGCTCGGAAAATGGAAAATGCCTTTTTGGTGCGACAAAAAGGAAAAAATTCCTCTTGCAACATTGTTTGCCATCCCATGATGCACATGTATGCACAATATGGCCACATTATCGCAAACTATGCCTTGATTCTAGCCATAACATTGGTCATTTCACCCGAGAGCCAAGAAACCTCGAATGAGATAGGTCATTTTGTGAAGGTTTTTTTGATACATGATCAATATAACAAGTTTGATATTTTTCCTTCTAACTATGTCACATAATATAACACCACGCGAAGGTTTCGCAATGTTTCGATCTTTTTTTAATTTTTTATCCCCATTTTAAACTATTTTCAAACTTTGTCGAACAACGGGGGCATGAAGATTCTTTGCTCGGGGCCAAGCCTTGCTCAACTTGCATTGGATTTTTTTTGATAAGACAGCATATTGTAAACCTAAAAATGATTTTTGTAAAAAATCATGAGCATCGTATCATGTACCTGAAGTTCATATCTGACCCACCTCCTTCCGATTCGGCAGGAATTTGTCTTTTTCACCAGACGTGGACGGAAAGGTTTCAGATCCTCCTGTTGGTACATTGTCCATATAAGGTGGCCTAGTATTTTTTTAAAATGTGGTGGTGGTTTTTTGAATTAGCCATTTGGTGGTTGCTTCATAAAACCGTCCGTTTTATATGCTCGGAAAATGGAAAATGCCTTTTTGGTGCGACAAAAAGGAAAACATCCTATTGCAACATTGTTTGCCATCCCATGATGCACATGTATGCACAATATGGACACATTATCACAAACTATGCCTTGATTCTAGCCGTAACATTGGTCATTTGACCCGAAAGCCAAGAAACCTCGAATGAGATAGGTCATTTTGTGAAGGTTTTTTTGAGACATAATCAATATAACAAGTTTGATATTTTTTCCTTCTAACTATGTCACATAATATAACACCACGCGAAGGTTTCGCAATGTTTCGATCTTTTTTTTATTTTTTATCCCCGTTTTAAACTATCGTCAAACTTTGTCGAACAACGAGCATGAAGATTCTTAGCTCAGGGCCAAGCCTCACTCAACTTGCATTGGATTTTTGATAAAATAGCATATTGTGAACCTAAAAATTATTTTTGTAAAAAATCATGAGCATCGTATCATGTACTTGTAGTTCATATCTGACCAACTTCCTACCGATTCGGCAGGAATTTGTCTTTTTCACCAGAGGTGGACGGAAAGGTTTCAGATCCCCCTGTTGGTACATTGTCCATATAAGGTGGTCTAGTATTTTTGTAAAATATGGTTGTGGTTTTTGAATTAGCCATTTAGTGGTTGCTTCACAAAACCGTCCGTTTTATGCTCGGAAAATGGAAAATGCCTTTTTGGTGCGACAAAAAGGAAAAAATTCCTCTTGCAACATTGTTTGCCATCCCATGATGCACATGTATGCACAATATGGCCACATTATCACAAACTATGCCTTGATTCTAGCCATAACATTGGTAATTTCACCCGAGAGCCAAGAAACCTCGAATGAGATAGGTCATTTTGTGAAGGTTTTTTTGATACATGATCAATATAACAAGTTTGATATTTTTCCTTCTAACTATGTCACATAATATAACACCACGCGAAGGTTTCGCAATGTTTCGATCTTTTTTTAATTTTTTATCCCCATTTTAAACTATTTTCAAACTTTGTCGAACAACGGGGGCATGAAGATTCTTTGCTCGGGGCCAAGCCTCGCTCAACTTGCATTGGATTTTTTTGATAAAACAGCATATTGTAAACCTAAAAATGATTTTTGTAAAAAATCATGAGCATCGTATCATGTACCTGAAGTTCATATCTGACCCACCTCCTTCCGATTCGGCAGGAATTTGTCTTTTTCACCAGACGTGGACGGAAAGGTTTCAGATCCTCCTGTTGGTACATTGTCCATATAAGGTGGCCTAGTATTTTTTAAAATGTGGTGGTGGTTTTTTGAATTAGCCATTTGGTGGTTGCTTCACAAAACCGTCCGTTTTATATGCTCGGAAAATGGAAAATGCCTTTTTGGTGCGACAAAAAGGAAAACATCCTATTGCAACATTGTTTGCCATCCCATGATGCACATGTATGCACAATATGGACACATTATCACAAACTATGCCTTGATTCTAGCCGTAACATTGGTCATTTGACCCGAAAGCCAAGAAACCTCGAATGAGATAGGTCATTTTGTGAAGGTTTTTTTGAGACATAATCAATATAACAAGTTTGATATTTTTTCCTTCTAACTATGTCACATAATATAACACTACGCGAAGGTTTCGCAATGTTTCGATCTTTTTTTTATTTTTTATCCCCGTTTTAAACTATCGTCAAACTTTGTCGAACAACGAGCATGAAGATTCTTAGCTCAGGGCCAAGCCTCACTCAACTTGCATTGGATTTTTGATAAAATAGCATATTGTGAACCTAAAAATGATTTTTGTAAAAAATCATGAGCATCGTATCATGTACTTGTAGTTCATATCTGACCAACTTCCTACCGATTCGGCAGGAATTTGTCTTTTTCACCAGAGGTGGACGAAAAGGTTTCAGATCCCCCTGTTGGTACATTGTCCATATAAGGTAGTCTAGTATTTTTGTAAAATATGGTTGTGGTTTTTGAATTAGCCATTTAGTGGTTGCTTCACAAAACCGTCCGTTTTTATGATCGGAAAATGGAAAATGCCTTTTTGGTGCGACAAAAAGGAAAAAATTCCTCTTGCAACATTGTTTGCCATCCCATGATGCACATGTATGCACAATATGGCCACATTATCACAAACTATGCCTTGATTCTAGCCATAACATTGGTCATTTCACCCGAGAGCCAAGAAACCTCAAATGAGATAGGTCATTTTGTGAAGGTTTTTTTGATACATGATCAATATAACAAGTTTGATATTTTTCCTTCTAACTATGTCACATAATATAACACCACGCAAAGGTTTCGCAATGTTTCGATCTTTTTTTTAATTTTTTATCCCCATTTTAAACTATTTTCAAACTTTGTCGAACAACGGGGGCATGAAGATTCTTTGCTCGGGGCCAAGCCTCGCTCAACTTGCATTGGATTTTTTTGAGAAAACAGCATATTGTAAACCTAAAAATGATTTTTGTAAAAAATCATGAGCATCGTATCATGTACCTGAAGTTCATATCTGACCCACCTCCTTTCGATTCGGCAGGAATTTGTCTTTTTCACCAGACGTGGACGGAAAGGTTTCAGATCCTCCTGTTGGTACATTATCCATATAAGGTGGCCTAGTATTTTTTTTAAATGTGGTGGTGGTTTTTTGAATTAGCCATTTGGTGGTTGCTTCACAAAACCGTCCGTTTTATATGCTCGGAAAATGGAAAATGCCTTTTTGGTGCGACAAAAAGGAAAACATCCTATTGCAACATTGTTTGCCATCCCATGATGCACATGTATGCACAATATGGACACATTATCACAAACTATGCGTTGATTCTAGCCGTAACATTGGTCATTTGACTAGAAAGCCAAGAAACCTCGAATGAGATAGGTCATTTTGTGAAGGTTTTTTTGAGATATAATCAATATAACAAGTTTGATATTTTTTCCTTCTAACTATGTCACATAATATAACACCACGCGAAGGTTTCGCAATGTTTCGATCTTTTTTTTATTTTTTATCCCCGTTTTAAACTATCGTCAAACTTTGTCGAACAACGAGCATGAAGATTCTTAGCTCGGGGCCAAGCCTCACTCAACTTGCATTGGATTTTTGATAAAATAGCATATTGTGAACCTAAAAATTATTTTTGTAAAAAATCATGAGCATCGTATCATGTACTTGTAGTTCATATCTGACCAACTTCCTACCGATTCGGCAGGAATTTGTCTTTTTCACCAGAGGTGGACGGAAAGGTTTCAGATCCCCCTGTTGGTACATTGTCCATATAAGGTGGTCTAGTATTTTTGTAAAATATGGTTGTGGTTTTTTGAATTAGCCATTTAGTGGTTGCTTCACAAAACCGTCCGTTTTTATGCTCGGAAAATGGAAAATTCCTTTTTGGTGCGACAAAAAGGAAAAAATTTCTCTTGCAACATTGTTTGCCATCCCATGATGCACACTTATGCACAATATGGCCACATTATCACAAACTATGCCTTGATTCTAGCCATAACATTGGTCATTTCACCCGAGAGCCAAGAAACCTCGAATGAGATAGGTCATTTTGTGAAGGTTTTTTTTGATGGTACATAATCAATATAACAAGTTTGATATTTTTCCTTCTAACTATGTCACATAATATAACACCACGCGAAGGTTTCGCAATGTTTCGATCTTTTTTTAATTTTTTATCCCCATTTTAAACTATTGTCAAACTTTGTCGAACAACGGGGGCATGAAGATTCTTTGCTCGGGGCCAAGCCTCGCTCAACTTGCATTGGATTTTTTTGATAAAACATCATATTGTAAACCTAAAAATGATTTTTGTAAAAAATCATGAGCATCGTATCATGTACCTGAAGTTCATATCTGACCCACCTCCTTCCGATTCGGCAGGAATTTGTCTTTTTCACCAGAGGTGGACGGAAAGGTTTCAGATCCCCCTGTTGGTACATTGTCCATATAAGGTGGCCTAGTATTTTTTTTAAATGTGGTGGTGGTTTTTTGAATTAGCCATTTGGTGGTTGCTTCACAAAACCGTCCGTTTTATATGCTCGGAAAATGGAAAATGCCTTTTTGGTGCGACAAAAAGGAAAACATCCTATTGCAACATTGTTTGCCATCCCATGATGCACATGTATGCACAATATGGACACATTATCACAAACTATGCCTTGATTCTAGCCGTAACATTGGTCATTTGACCAGAAAGCCAAGAGAAACTCGAATGAGATAGGTCATTTTGTGAAGGTTTTTTGAGACATAATCAATATAACAAGTTTGATATTTTTCCTTCTAACTATGTCACATAATATAACACCACGCGAAGGTTTCGCAATGTTTCGATTTTTTTTTTTTTTATCCCGTTTTAAACTATCGTCAAACTTTGTCGAACAACGGCATGAAGATTCTTAGCTCGGGGCCAAGCCTCACTCAACTTGCATTGGATTTTTGATAAAATAGCATATTGTGAACCTAAAAATGATTTTTGTAAAAAATCATGAGCATCTTATCATGTACTTGTAGTTCATATCTGACCACTTCCGTACCGATTCGGCAGGAATTTGTCTTTTTCACCAGAGGTGGACGGAAAGGTTTCAGATCCCCTGTTGGTACATTGTCCATATAAGGTGGTCTAGTATTTTTGTAAAATATGGTTGTGGTTTTTTTGAATTAGCCATTTAGTGGTTGCTTCACAAAACCGTCCGTTTTT